>JANAVB010000599.1:2061352-2136352 GCA_029216955.1 Iris pallida | reverse complement strand
CTAATTACAAAAATCCATACCACTAGATACTTATGACATCTGACATCCCTCCTATCTATCAAGCAACCAAAATAAGCAAACTAATTTATACTATAAATTATGAATTTCTAATAAATTCTATAAAGCACAATCATTCGTCACTCCGAAATAGGAAGGAAAAAGAAGCAAAGGTCTGAGAAAGCAAAGGAAAAATAGTCGAGAGCAAATGCAAAGTTTAAGGATGGTAGAGAAATTTCTAAAAGAATTTTCAAGGTAGTTGTGGATTGAAATTTCTAACCGAAAAGGCTAACTCGGCTTGCATGGGCCACCAAAAAAATATCTAAAGCCCCAGTCCCAAAATGCGTAAGACTAGGAGATTATATACATGCCAGCTACGTATCGAGAGGACTCCAGCCCCGCTTGAATACGTATTAGTTGTATTTGTCAGGTGGTTGTATCTCTATATCACTATAATAATTCTATATCTCAATCCACTGAAGATAAATCCTTCGTAAGACCAAGTGTACTAATGTTGGTCAGACATTAATACACTGAATCCCAAAGACAACAAGAATAGATAATTTATAATAAAGTGGACGAAACTCTACTACAATTGTTTGAGCAAGCTTATAAAGAATAAATCTCACAAAACTAGGCCATTTTAGCAAAATAAAATAATAAAAAATAAGTATAATATTGGAGGAATAAAATGAAAGTACCAACCAAATATATACGTGAGTTGTCACAGCAACACCACCTGGATCAATGAACTTTCTCTTCAAAAGCGACTACCTGGAGAGATCTCTATATCCTTAGGGAACTAGCAAAACACATAATATACAAGCCTACTTCGACAATAATAACATGCATGAAGAGACAGAAATCGTACAAGAAATAATGATTTAAGAATACAAGAATGAAACATAAATGAAATGGCATGCCGTTGAGAATCTTTCTAATAAACGTGACTATGAGTAAATCGGGGTAAACCGCAGATCGGTTGGGGCTCACGCCCTATCGGTCACAGCTCGGTGGGGGCTTACAACCTATATTGAGTCTCTATCGCAGCTTGGTGGGGTCTCATAATAGAAAGTGGTCAAGTATAGTCATCGTCTATCACAAGGTCCTCGCCTAGAACTATGAGTCAAGTCAATCAAGTCATCTCAGGTCAAGTCAAGTCCAAATGGTACATGAGACATAATCGAGTCAATGTCAAGGGATCGCAAGACACATATATGAACAAGATAAGAAAATATGACAAGTAATATGGAAAAATGGGAACAACCTGCGTATACGTAAAACTAAAAAATAACAACAACATGAATCAAGAAAAAAAATGTAACCAAGTAAGACATTAAAGAAACATCAGTATAGATATGCATGTAGATACTGTAAAGTTTAGCAAGGTGTACTTGCCTGGTGTAGAATTGTCCACTCCCAAATAAGCAACTAGTTAAATCAGAAGCCATGAAAGTTGAACTTTCGCAAACGTCCTAGGATGCTGAAACAGACATCAACGATGTTCTTATCATGAAAAAAATGTCCAAGCTTGACCACCCACAAGTCCAATTCTGGACACAGGGGTAAAATAATAATTTTGGATCAAAACAGTATCCGCCGTTGAACCCCGCTTTGCATCAAAAATATGCCAGAATCTGTGGTCTCTAAAGTCGACAAATTATATAAGTACGAGTGTAGTTTTTCGATAATAACTCAATGGTATGTCCAGATTAGAATGCGATGAGCCGTGCACAAAATGGTCCGTTGAGTCGAATCGTGGGCCTTCCAAAATAGCGTTCCGGTTGACGTTCTCAGAATCGGACCAAACTTAGCTCACAGGACCAAAAAATGATACGAGTTCAATGGCACAAATTTCGTCGCGATGTGACGAATATGCACAAAGTAAATAAGGTTTTTGCAAAGGGACAAACACTGTGTACCTCGACCGATACACCTCGAATTCATCGCGTACATGCAACCAATTCAAGTTTTGTCAATGCCAACACGTCTGTAACATTGTACGCACCTTTTGATGCTCTCGGGTTACGACAAAGTCGTCTGATTTGTAGGAATGACCCCGTACCGATTGTTCTTTGAAAAATAAAAATTATTTTCATTGGCTTTTTCTTTGTGAATTTGGATTGATTTATCTCAAAAATCAATAGATGAAATTAAAACTGTAAAAAGTGTTTTGAAGATGTATAGGTTGTCTAAAAAGTTGTTCTGCTAGATTTTTAAAAAACCCAATAGGTCGATAGGAAAGAACCTTCCAAAACTAGTTCATGGAATCTAAATTATGTTCTATTTGAAATAGTTTTTTGAGATTTTTGGGAAAAGTTTCTGGATGATCTAACGTGATTTATGAAAATCTACTTGAAGGGACTATAAGAGGTTAGGGTTGTGAACGTACAAGAGAAAACATTTTGGAATTTGATCGAAGATCAAGGGAGCAATCGTGCCACGAAGTTGGTGCGTCAACACGTTGCTGTTGCTGGCCGCGTTCGGCACGCGTTGCTCGGGCATCAAGAGAGGTCGTCGGGGGGTAGGTGGTATCGTGAAGGATTAGGGTTTAGGTAGGGTTAGGGTTTTTTCAATCCTCTCTCCCTGTATCTCGATGTTGTTTAAATAGGAACGGGGGTGCTGTCGATTTGGGGCTGTGTTTTTAATCTCGCAAGATTTTGTTTTGTCTTTGTTTTGTTTTTTTTAAAAACCTATTATATATGCATACCGAGATATGCATATTTACATATACATATGGTATGATATATTACACATATATCAGATAAATACAAGTAAATTTATAAAATTATATAAAAAAATATAATCACATGGTTTTATCTTATATTTATTAATTCTAATTATAAATAAGAGTCTACTGTTATGTATATATATAAAGGCTTATATTTGTTTATTCTGTATACACTTATATACAAATAAGTATAAATAGCCTAAAAACCCGAAAATCTAAAAAGGACATATTAAGAGAAAATGTCATCATTTTCAAATTAAAATATAAAAGTAATATCAGATAACATATATATATATATATATATATATATATATATATATATATATATATATATATATATATATATAATCAACCAAAAAAAAAATCAACCAACCATGTCGTATATTTATATAAAGGGAAACTTTGACTTACCCCTCACTTTGTTTACCACATTTCATTGTGCACGCTATTGTTTTGCAATAATGTACAACACCCCCCACTTTGGACGAAATCCGTTAGAAATATTTTTTTGGACCAAAATGCCTCTATCTTCTTCATCTTTCCTCTCCGCCCTCCCCCATCCTATCCCCATTCCTCGCGGGCAGGCCGCCGACGCTCCCCGCCACCGTCTCCGCTCCCACCCTCCTCGCCACCGCGTCAGCTCTGACCCCTCCCCGCCACCGCCCCCGTCCTTCAGCCACCGCCACTTCTCCGCCAACGCCCCTTCCTCCCGTCATCGTCCCTCCATCGCAGCTCGCTTCCCCTTCCTCCTCTCTGCCACCCCCCCTCTCCGCTCCTCCACGCAGCAGTAGCCGCGACAACCTGCTTCCCCTCCCCCTTCTTGCCACCTACCGTCCACGCTCCCCCCCGTAGCAGCAGCCGCGACAGTAAGCAGCGACCGCAACGACGACAAGCAGCTACAGCTACGAGAAGCAGGAGGGAGGGGAGCGAGGGCGGTGGCCGGGAGCGACGTTGGAGGCGGGGAGAGGAGGATGCACGACAAGGAGAGGGAAGGGGAGCGGCGTCAGCACCCTGCCTTCGGGGGGAGGGGGTGAGAGGAAAGAGGAAGAAGAAAATTGGAGGGGCATTTTGGTCAAAAATTTTTGTCAAAGCAGTTAACTGTCAATTTCTGACAGATTTCGTCAAAAGTATGAGATTTTGTACATTTTTTTAAAACAGTGGGGTGCACCGTGAATTATGGTAAACAAAGTGGGGGATAAGTCAACCTTTCTCTTATATAAAAGGCGCAAAATGACGTAGCCTTTACAAGTAAGCTCCAGGACAAAAGAAAAAGGAAGCGGAAGGAAACCACCCGCAACCAAAGACAAAACATCAAACTTGGCTGTGCATAGAGTACCAGAATCCCTCTTTGACATGTTTGCAATGACTGCTGACCTTGTCAATCTGTCTATATATCTTATGAATCAGTTGAGCAGAGTTGTACTGGTGCCCTTAGTATCTGTCTTTGTTACAGTTCTTCCAAATAACCCAAGTGATGGCAGCTATGATGATCTGATGGCCGTAGGAGGCATTGCCCCATGTGGCTAGAATATCGTTGAAGCCCCCAACAGTTAGGTCCGGGAGGCAAGAAGTGGAGAACTTTATCCAAGCCTCAGAAGCCAGGTCACCCGCCAGGAGGATGTGCTCTACAGTTTCGGGCTGTCGTTTCGAACAGCAATGACACACAAAGGCTAAACTGAAACCTATAGTTGCGATGGCGTCGTCGGTAGAAAGTTTTTTGAGGAACGCTCTCCAAAGCAGAAAAGACCACTTCTTGGGGACGTAGGACTGCCAGAAAGGCACAAGGATGGGTGATGGCAACCCAATACCACGCACCATATGTCATGCCAAAGCCTGAGAGAAAGAGCCGTTAGCCGTTAGTGACCACCTGAGGGAGTCAGGGTCCGTCCCCACCACCATACTGGAGGCTGCTAATACAACAACGACCTCCATGCCAATCTATGACCTCACTCTCCTCCAGTTCCAATTCCCATCATTAGCCGATAGGTCTCTAATCACACTGTTATAAGGGACACCCTGAGAGACGTAAAGAAGGTCGTCCCTGACCCACCTTTCAAAAATAGTGACGATTTGCCCGAGCCCAATCGGAGACGAATCAAAGGTTCTGCAATCCGTGCGTCGCTAAGAAGCAGAAGATCTGCTATTATGGGAGGCTTCTGTGGGGTGGGAATTCTTAAAATATCCCACCTTCATAAACCGAGACCAAATGGAGCGGTTCGCCTGGATCTTCCAACACATCTTTATCGAGCAAGCTTCAACAACATGGACCTACTTACTGAACCCTAGTCCATCCTCTGATATGGGTTTAGCCATAGAATCCCAGTTGGCCTATGATGCTTGTCCTTACCATTGCAATGGCCCCAGAAGAAGTTGGCAAAGAGATTTTCTATGGTGGTGAGGACTTTTTTGGGAGGGGAGCAAGCAGCCGGGGTATAAATTAGGATAGAAGAGAGCACATGCTGGATCAGAATCATCTTACTGCCAGGTGATAAGATAACGTTGTGCCATCCCTCGATCTTTTTTCTGATTCTTTCTACCTGATCAATGAAGATATCCCATACACCAGTGGGTACCCTAAATAAGAAATGGGGGTTACGTGACATTAAATGAAGTAATATTAGTGAGGATGGAGGTATTGACTCTATCAGCGGTATGGTGAGCGTATATAATACTTTTGTTAGGGTTGATACGCTGTCCAAAGCATTTGGTGTATCTCTGTAACATCTGGTTGACCACCTCAACGAACCCGGCATTGCCGGAGAAGAAGATGAGGATGTCATCGGCGTTGGCCAGGTAGGTGATGATTTGGCAGCCGCTAGCGATGTGGAAGTACTGGAAACGGGTGGTGCCAACCATTTGGTTCAGATTTTTGCTCAGCGCTTCAGTGGCAACAATAAAGATGGTGGATGATAATGGGTCTCCTGATTTGATGCCCCGACTAGATTTGAAAACTTTGTTAGCCTAGCCATTAACGATGATGGCGAACAAAGAGTTACTGATCGATCTCCAAACAATGTCATTCTAAGACTCCGAAAACCCGAAGGCCCTGAACACCCATATCAGGAATTGCCAATCAAGTCTCTCATATGCCTTCTCAATGTCCAACTTAATGGCAATGTTACCTCCCCTGGTCGAGAATTTCATGCAGCTGATCATCTCTTGAGCCAACAGGATGTTGTCTAAGATATTACGGCCATGGACGAATCTAATTTTCTCTTTGGAGATGATTTTAGGGAGTAACCCGGTCATACGGTTTACAATAATCTTAGAGATGATCTTGTTGGTGAAGGTGCACATACTCAGAGGATGAAAATCATTGAAGGTTTCCAGGTTGTCCTTCTTGGGGATCAGAATCAGATTGGCACTAGAAATCGCTTTGGGGTACCTGGCTCCTTGGAAGAAGGCAATCACCGCCTCGTGGATGTCCGTCTTAATGATGTCCCAACAGGATCTGAAGAAAATGCCAGTGAATTCGTTCGGGCCAGGAGCGCTGTGCTCGATCAACGACCAGATCGCATCTTTGACTTTGATTTCAGTGGGCTGGCATTACAGTTGGGAATTGTCTCTATCTTCAATCAAGCGAGGGATGGCCACCAAAAAAGCCTCATCCTTGCGGATGACATCTTTGGTGAACAACCGGGTATAGTAATCAACGGCGGCCGTCTAAATTTCCTTTTGGTCAATAAACGTGCGGCCGCTCTCATCAGTGATCTGGTGGAGGTTGAGTTGTTATCTGCGACCCTTGACGCAAGAGTGAAAGTAGTTCCTATTCTTATCGCCCTTAATATCCCAAGTCAGTCTTGCTTTCTGTTTCCAAAATTCCTCCTCGAATTTGAGACTAAACTTCAAGAGCGCTCTAGTGAGGTTGAGGGAAGCACGAGCCGACGGAGATCCATCACAGAAGAACAATATTTCAGTGCACGAGATGTCATCCTCTACTATCTGAACCGCCCGAAAGATGTCACCGTAAGGTTCTTTACTCCATTGCGTGAGCGCTTTCCTGGTAGCGTTCAGTTTGGCGGCTATACGTTAGAGAGGGTCGAGGGCATCTGACTACTCCAAGTGGCCAATACGGTATCCTTGAACTGTGGGTGGTGGGTCCACAGAGCGAGGAAACAAAAATGTATTTTGGGCTAGTTAGAGTTGCTGCTGATCTCAATAAGTAGCGAAGAGTGCTCCGATTCGGTGGCGTTAAGGTGCGTGAACCTGGAGTTGAGCTCAAGGTCAGACCACTTAGAGTTAATCAGAGCACGATTAAGTCAGGAGTATTGCCGACGAGCTCCTTTCTGTATGTTGCAACACGTGAAAGCGCTGCCTGAAAAGTTAAGCGGGGACAGGTGAGCGTTGAAGATGAAGTTGGCAAAGTCGTACATAGCAGACGTAGGAGGAGGACGATCGCATGACTTCTCCTTCCTGCAAGTGACAACATAGAAGTCTCCAATGCAGAGCCAAGGAAGGTTGCTACGATTAAGGTGGATGCCGATCAGAGAATCCTATAGCAGTTTGCGTTCGATGATGTCATAGCTTCCGTGAACGGCAGACAAGACCGACCTTGACTGGAGCATGGGGTGTTCAACCCAACATGTGAGTGCCTGTTTTGAGTCATGAATGATGTCGTGTTTCACGTCTCCTGCGAGAAGGATCCAGATGTCATAGCAGCCGACAATAGCGGAGGGGAAGCCCAACTGCAACTGAATAAACTTGGTTTTCTTTTGAGGGATTTTGGGTTCAATGATCACCAGAATGTCAATTCTGTTGATTCTCTTGAGACTTTTTAATCTTTTCAAGGTAGGTTTATTCTCGAGACCCCAGACATTCCACAAAAGGATGTTAAGCATTTGGGTTTCGGGGGAAGGGGGAGTTAGTGAGTTTCGCGACTGATCGAGTGAACATAGGCGTAACCTCTTTCGTGCTTCTTTTGTCGGACTTTTTGATGCCGGGGGCCGCGTTTCCAGGCTCCTTAGGGTATGTTCCCTTGCGGTGGTCAACATGGTCATCGGTTGGGTGCAGGTAAACCTCTCCTTCTATCTCTGCCAAGGAGCCGAAATAGTTATTCTGGCTGGCAAAGCGGGCGATAATCGCTTGCTTTAGCCTGGCTATAGGTTCACAACCTATGTTATCCAGGAGGCCAGCATGAATGTATGCCTCAGTGAGAAGGTGTGAGTGGACTTCTGGTTGAGGGTGTTGGGTGTCATTTGTGACAGATCGCTCCCGAACACCATTTCCGTCGGGCGACTCCAGTTGGTCCTCTGCCTCTTATATCATCTCCCTGATGCTGCTGGATTTCGGTTCATGATGCTATTTCTGAGAACTAGCCTCGATCTTTGGCACCTCTTCCGTATTGAACTCCTCCGTCGTGGCATCATAGAGGTTGGCCATCTGGCTGACGTTGATGTGTTCTGCGGCGAGAATATTGAATTTATTGGTGATATTGATTCCTGGGCTAGAGGTAGAAGCAATGACCCTTCCGTCTGGGCCACTTATATGTTGTTCACTGGGATTGTCAGTACTGGCTTCGAAACGGAGGTAGGAGTTAGGTAATGGAAGGAGTGGTGGCTTGTGGCGGTTCCTTCTTGATTGGATAGGGGCCGTCTTCTGAGTAGCTTTTTTCTTCAGTTCTGGGTGCACTTTTAACATATCTCGGTGGAGTGGCCACTCATGTGGTAGTGCTTACAGAAGATGTTGTTATCATAAAGAATTTATTGGGTATGCACCTTGCTGCCTAGCAAGATTTGGATGGAGTTGGGGAGATCCTTCATCAAGTCAAGTTCTATACAAATTTTAACATAATTTACTTTCGTGAGGTTGCGAGTTTCTTCCGCCATCGCCACAAAGTTCCCAAATGAGTTGGCAATTCTCTTCATCGCAGGAACAAAGCAAATTAGCGACGGGTTAGGTAGGGTAACCCAGACCGAAAAAATCGACGAGTCTTTCTTGGTGTTAAAGTCAGGAGACCATTTGACGATTTTCATGAGGTGAGAGTCTATCCTTATGGTACCCCTGATCCAGATGTTCTTGTGTTCGCTCTCCAACGAAAGGTGCAGGAGGATGTGTTTGGGGTCCATGGGGGCAACCCTGTATTCGGAGGTGAGGCCCGATGAGGAAATGACTTCTTGAACCCACGACAATTTCGGGCATCCTGAGGAGAATTTAAGTATGAAGGAATGTGAGAAGAGTCCTAAAAGGGATGAGATTTCCTTAGGAGAGAAGGGGACAGTGATGTCGTGCATGTCGACTGAGAGAGGGTAATCCAATGCCGGGAGTGTAGAAGCATGAAAAATTATAGCTGATGCAAGGCGCAGGTGGGTGCTCTCGTCGCCCACCCTCTTTCTACTATGGTCCAGATGACATATGGCACAGGTTAGTGTCCCCACTATCGACCTAACATCACAGAGGCGTAGACAGCGAGATGCGCAGACCAACCAAGGATGAAGACATTCTCAGGATAAAGTTCAGAAAAAAAGCACCCTTCTTATTAATCCTAGCTAGAAGCGCTATCACACAGACTTATCGCAAGTACATAAGAAAAAAGTTTCCTGAATCTCATTTACAAGGATCAACTATAAGGTCTTTGTTACTCAAGTGAAAATAGAAATTCCTATGAACATAAAAGAAGGATCATCTTCGATGGGCAGCCTTCACTGTGTGATCGTCATAGGCAGAAGAGAGATATACAGTCTCCATCAAAGCCTCTTCTCCACTAATTCACATCGTCATCAGAGCCAATCCGCTTGTAACCAAGAGAAGCTAGAGCTCCAATATATACTGAAGCAGTGGAAGACCCAGTACCACAGCACGGTGAAGCCCTATTGCTCCCAAAGATCAGGGCAGTGCATGGCCGGCTATTTATTGGGTGAGAAATCGATCTCGAACCCGTGGCTTGGATCTCCTATATCCTTCAGACGTCGCTCAGAGTCGAACTCCCTAAGAAGGACATTTGCATACTTCTCAAGGCCAGCAATTGCTCCTTTTACATAGAGTTCTTCCATAAGAACGTGGCTTCTACAAACGAGAAAAGTCACAACCAGCAACCAACTTACACAAGGCCGATCGCTGCTCGAAGTTAAGTTTGGATCTCGCATAGTAGTGAAGGATGCCAAAAGATGACAGCGACTCTTCAGAGGAGAACTTCCCCATTTATAGGACCGAGAATGGCCCAGAGCGCACGCCACATGTCCGACGGTCAGAATTCCCGCATTAATGGGATGAACCTAAGACTTATCACTTTGAATGTTATTCTTAGACCATTGGAATTCCCCATATTATGGTGGCAGTTAAGAAGGAAGTTCTTTAAAGAGGGGATATTTATTGCTCTTTGCTGAAGAAGCCAAAGCCTTCAAGCCAGAGCGCAACCACCTGCCTGTGCCAACCTCAGAAGCAAGATAGTGGTAGGCCCCTCTCCCCTTATTTTACTTCAGAAGCCAGTTTCTTCACTCCAGAGGTGCAGTGTAAAACCTCTAAATTTCTACTATTTTTTTCAAATAAATTTGGTAGGAATTTTTTTTATTTTGTATTTATACGTCGTGCGCAAAATTTCATTTTCGTAATTGCTCGACGAATGCGAATATGTGCGAGCGTACATATTTTAGAAAAATATTTTTTTTCAAAATAATATATATATATATATATATATATATATATATATATATATATATATATATATGTATGTATGTATATACATATATATATAAATATTATATATATATATATATATATTATTTTGAAAAAAATATTTTTTATATATAAATTATTCTTGCTATCGTACCAAAATTATCTAAGTTGGCTATTTTATTTATGAAATGCCTTTCATTTATACAATTATAATAATAAATAATATTCTTATAAAATGGTATACTAGAAAAGTATATTTATCTAAATATTATTTGTGCATAAATATATATTTCATAATTATTTATTAGTTTATTTTTCAATAACAATGTGAATTTCAAAATTATTAATATTAGTATTTTTGGAAAACATATTTTGAAATTTTTGTGGCAATTTAAATCTTTGATTAGATTTTATGGATTTGATTTAAATAGTTTAAATTTAAAGATAGAATTTATGTTTAATTTAAGTTTCGTTCATCTAGATTTAAATTAGAATTTGATTTTGATTATTATTGATTGAATCGATTTAAATTTGATTTAAATTAAGTAGCAAATTATCTATTTTTAGGTCTAAATAATCCAAATCCTTATTTTCTAAGGATTACCTCAACCCTATAAATAGGGGAGCCTCCATAAGTTTTTCATCCACAATTTACTCCACAAATTTCTACCAGATGATGTGCATCATGTCTGTATCCATTTCCTTTTCGTGTCAGCCGTGATGGTTAGCCGTGATGGCCTCGGGTCCGACCCCGGGTGTCTTTCCAATAGATTATTTCTTTGTACATGTACATTACGACCTCCCCCGTGTCGACAACCCCGACACGATACGACTAATCCCTAACCTAACCCGACCCTCCTGGCCGTAGCAGCCTCCCCGATGTCGCGACTCCCTAGCCGTCTCATTTCCCACAACCACCGCAACTCCTCCCTGCACGACCCCGACAACCGTTCCTGCTATCCCCGGACAAATACGCTACCACCACCATTATCATCACCACGCTACCACCGCCCTACCAACACCATCGTCGCCACCACATCGTCTTCGACATCACCACCTTATCCTACGACCATTGCCACAAACCATCATGCCGACCATCCCCAGCAACAACTATCACCGTCACAACCACCTTGGCATCACCGCTACCTTCCCAACATCCCCGACCAAAGATCCCAGCATCCCCGACAAAAGACACCAGCAATTCCCCAAGATCCTTTGCCTCGACCCACGCCCGACCACTAAAACACCCATCACCTCCGCCAGGGCAGCGACACCACCACCAATGCCGTTATCGGCCAAACCCCACCAGAAAACCCAACACTGGCCAAGCCCTAAAATAGCACACCACCAACACCAACACCAAAAACACAAAAAAATTAGGAGACTCATCTGAACCCTGGCCTCCATTGCGTCCGGCACGGACAGACCCGTCGAACCCACCGCTGACTCTCTGTAAGCCCTTCACCGTACAGCGACAAAACATCCCCACCACTCGCCCAAGTTTTCCTCCTGGTGCCTCCTACGTAGAGCAACACTGGTCACCGTACATATCCACGCCGCCCTCGTCAGCTCCGGCCGTCGTGCCTGAGCTCATCGTCGCCCTGCACATTTGGTCGCTCACATCCGTGCATCGAGCATCACCACGCCTGAGCGTTCCTCCTCCGTGCCACTTTTCTCTACCGTCAGCGTCCCTAGCTGCCTGCGTCCGCCGGCCGGATCTGTCGCCCGTGCGTGCCGACCCAATGCCCTCCACCGACCGTGCCTCCCCTTTTCTCCTCTCCCTCGACCGCTGCCGGAGCGGTGAAGCCCCGCCTGACCGATCGAAGCCACCTCTACTTCCTCCTCTACGCCTCGTTCCCGTTAGCGAGCTCCGCCGGCGAGCTCTCCTTCTCCCCATCTCCCCCGACTTCTTCCCTCTTCAGCTCCGCCGTGCTTCCTCTCCATCGTTCCCTCTGCGGCCTATACACCTATCCCTCTGCTCGCTCTCTTCATCCTCACTCTCTTCCCTCTTTAAATCTCCTTCTCTCTCTATCTTTTAATTTTTTTGAGAGTTGGTCTCCTCGAAAGAGGAGAACCACAGCATTTGTTTTTATTTCATTTTACTTTTTATGGTTAATTATTATTATTATTAAGGTTATTATTATCATTATTATTATCATTATCATTATCATTATTATATTCTACTATTTCCTGTTCTGTAATTATATATACACCATTAGTATTACTCATAATTGTTATTATTATTATTATCATTATTACTTGATTACTTGATTTCTTAGTTTTCTTTCAGTATATTCGGCTGGTAATTATTAATAATAATTTATTATCAAAAATAATATTATTTTCTATTATCTTCATTATGATTATTCTTGTTGATACTATTAAAATTATTAATTGCTAATATTATTATTTTAGGATTTTGTAAAATATTATTTTTTTAACTATTTTCAAAGGTAAATTTTACCAAAATATTACTTTAATAAAATCTATTTTATAGCCCTAATTTATCTATTTATTTTCTTTTTAGATTTTATAAGATATATTGGTCAATAAAAGTAGTCACCAAATTATACTATAAATTTCAAGTTTATTAATTTTGGCTAATAAAAATATGTAGTTTCCTACTAAAACTTTATTTTGACAAATTAGAATTTTGGCCTAAAAACTATTTTGTCCTCAAGTATGTAAGTATATAAAATATTTTGGTAACAAAATACAATTTTAAGTAATATAAATTTTTATCCAATACCCTTTGATATTCCTCATGTTTGTAACTAATCCTATTTTCCTATTTTATCGCCAATTCTTTACTTCAATATGTCAATCCTAACTAATTTGACCCTTCTGGACCCAATAGAACTGTCCCTGCCACCATCAGAGGTCATCTTGTATAGTTGTTACACCGAAGTCGCAGTTCGTGCCACCTTGATCATTGCGGCATACCAGGCGTCCTACCAGGCAAGACACCTTGCCATTTGGTGTTTATTTATTTTAGCTCATATTTTATGCATTATTCATTATTTTCTTTATGCAAAATAAATTATGATACATGGCATAACCTGTTAGAACTTACTGTTCAGTTATATTCCTGCTATGTATTATTTTTTTACAAATTAAACCTAGATTTAAGTGACCACCTTTGTGTGTTGCATTTATAGGCCTTGACACTTATTGTACCACGTAGTTGTGGGTCACATATAGAACTCGGACATGCGTGACTGGCTGGCCACCGGTATATATAAGCAGTACGATAGGAATAACTGCTAATAGAGGTCGCATGCTTAGTTTGACTTAGCGGTTATAGAGGTTTTCTGTTGTAGATACAACATAGTAGGCATTGGGCGGGAAGGACAATTTTTTAGAGTATGGGCTTCGATGTACTTTCCCTTGTGACCCGGAAGCTCCGCTGGAGATACGGGGTTGATGACCCATGATTACTGATGGCCACTGGCATTCTACGAAACATTATGTTCTTATTGATTGTGCCTCTGGTACCCCAAGGGGGACCATGCTGATCCCATTTTAGCTAGGGCCCATGCGTAGGAAGCATTGTTCTTAACTTCATACACTTAGACTGGTTAGGCTACCTTATCCGTTAGGTATGAGTACTTTTGGTTTGGATACTTGTATCTGACCATGGCTTGGAACAATAACTTGTCGCGGACTAGTTTGCCACATCTTGTCCTTGTTTGGTTGTAGGTGTGGCTTACTACTTCGATGAGAAGGTATTGAACCTTGTTGGGGTCCGGATACCATATTGGATTCATAGCATGGAAATATACATCATCGTTAATTAGTTTACCATCTCCTGTCCTTGTTTGGTTAGGGGATGGTAAACTAGTTCAATAGGTGTGTATTGGACCATGTTATAATTCAATTTACTTATTTATTTGAGCAATTTATATTCGGTTATATTGGCATGATATTATGTGTCTTGTTACGTCCCTCTGAGGACCTGGTTATCTCGCCAGGTGTGTGCTCTTGTCTTTCGCAGTTCTTCGAGGATGATTGCACTTTGATCGTCTTCGCTTTGCTCGCCAAAATCATTCTTTTGTATATCATGTATTTCTTTTCATAGTTTGTAGTGGATTTCTCTCCGTCCAACTATATGTATCAAATGACAATTTCATAGTTGATTATATGATATCTTTTATTCTTTCATTTTATGGATAAGATTAGTTAGTTGTAGTTTACTGCATTTTACAGCTTATGTATCCAAACGAGGCCTATGTACTTCGTATAAATACAGCTAGCATGTCTACGTTCCTAGTCCTACGTATTTTGGGACTGGGGCGTTATATATTTTTGTGGTGGCCCATGCAGGTCAAGATAAATTGTTTGGTTACTTTATCGTACCAAGCAAGCCTGCAAATAGGATTAGAAGTCTAGGATCTCATCCACATACTTGACCTCCTTCCTCGATTCCATATTCGAACTATCGTTCGACTCATCGATTGCATCTTTCTTGATTCCTTCTATCATAATTCTTATCTTCCCTTCGTGTTTGCTAGAGGTTAGAAAGGTGATCCCTATTAGTTAGACATGGTTCAATTGTCCCAAAACACTGCTAGTAGAACTCATGTAAGTTGGGTAGAATACACCACGACCTAACAATACTTTTGTCCTTGTGACCTATTTTAATGAGTTTACCTAAGTTCTAGAGTTTAGAGCACCCTAACCTATCTAGACAACCAAGCCATAGACAAGAAAACTAGGACGACTGCATAAATCCAAGCTTCATGCAAGACTTAGATTTTAAGAATCTTGGACTATTTAATTTCTTTCATCAGTATCCCCTACTTATATTTTGACTATCTTATGATGCTAATTTAGCCTAAGTTTTGTAAGCTTATTTATTTATCGAGCTTGATCATGACATGTTTTATTGGGTGCGCACCCACTAACATATTGTCTAATCAGAACCGATACATGATGGTCTGATCAACCTAGGGCACTTTGGTTCGTTTTTTACATATCGTTCTAACGTGGATGGAGACATAGTTAAACTTGGCCTCGAGAGTCTCATCCCCGACTGCTTTGAAAATTCTTTTTGAAATTATTTGGTCGTCTTTGAACCATGTATTCGTATTCGATAATACCGTCTTTTGAACTCCTTATTGCTTTCGCCTTCACATATTTTAGAAGGACGAAGACGTTGTACTTGAACTTCCTCAAGCCTCCCCATTGATTATGACCATTATCACTCGATGTTGCTATATCTTCATCCTAAACTGCTCGTTCTTTTCCTGGGCCTTATACTTACTATCACTGCCTCCTAATCACTTAACTTAGGAGTGACTCAAATCGTTCTCCTAATCGTGCCCTCAACCTACTCCCAAGAAACAATACCTTAAAGGTCTCTAATTTATTTTCCCTTGATACCATACCATTCCCTATTGTAAGTTATCTTGATTAAAACCCTTGATCATTTTTATTCTTGCATTAATTATCTATATCCACGATTATTTTTGTATTTATCTAAATCACGATTTCCTAATGCATGTTTTGTTGAACATTGTGAATGATTGTTCCTCACCAATACCCCCTTGTGCCTTCTCATCCCTACAAATTTTTAATTTCGAGGACGAAATTCTTTTAAGTTGGATAGGATGTAAAACTTCTAAATTTCTACTATTTTTTTCAAATAAATTTGGTACGGATTATTTTTATTTTGTATTTATACGTCGCATAGTTGCATTGTACGTCGTGCGCAAAATTTTATTTTCGTAATTGCTCGACGAGTGCGAATATGTGCGAGCGTACATACTTTAGAAAAATATTTTTCTATTTTTTCAAAATAATATATATATTAATTATTCTTTCTATCGTACCAAAATTTTCTAAGTTGGCTATTTTATTTATGAAAAGCCTTTCATTTATACAATTATAATAATAAATAATATACTTATAAAATGGTATACTAGAAAAGTATAATTATGTAAATATTATTTGTGCATACATATATATTTCGTAATTATTTATTAGTTTATTTTTAAATAATAATGTAATTTTTGAAATTATTAATATTAGTATTTTTGGGAAACATATTTTAAAATTTTTGTGGCAATTTAAATCTTTGATTAGATTTTATGGATTTGATTTAAATAGTTTAAACTTAAAGATAGAATTTATGTTTAATTTAAGTTTAGATTATCTAGATTTAAATTAGAATTTGATTTGGATTATTATTGATTGAATCGATTCAAATTTGATTTAAATTAAGTAGCAAATTATCTATTTTTGGGTTTAAATAATCCAAATCCTTATCTTCTAAGGATTACCTCAACCCTATAAATAGGGGAGCCTCCATAACTTTTTCATCCACAATTTACTCCACAAATTTCCACCAGATGATGTGCATCGTCTCGGTGTCCAATTCCTTTTCGTGTCAGCCGTGATGGCCTCGGGTCCGACCCCGGGTGTCTTTCCAAAAGATTATTTCTTTGTACATGTACATTGCAACCTCCCCCGTGTCGACAATCCCTACACGATACGACTAATCCCTAACCTAACCCTACGCTCCTGGCCGGAGCAGCCACCCCGATGTCGCGACTCCCCAGCCATCTCCTTTCCCACAACCATTGCACCTCCTCCCTACACGACCCCGACAACCGCCCCTGCTATCCCCGGACAAATACTCCACCACCACCATTATCATCACCATACTACCACCCGCCCTACCAATACCATCGTCGCCACCACATCGTCTTCGATATCACCACCCTATCCCACCACCACCGCCACAAACCATCACGCCGACCATCCCCAGCAACAACCATCACCGTCACAACCACCTTGCCATCACCGCTACCTTCCCAACATCCCCGACCAAAGATCCCAGCATCCCCGACAAAAGACACCAGCAATTCCCCACGATCCCTGGCCTCGACCCACGCCCGACCACTAAAACACCCATCACCTCTGCCAGGGCAGCGACACCACCACCATTGTCGTTAACGGCCAAACCCCAACGAAAAACCCAACACCGGACAATCCCCAAAATAGCACACCACCAACACCAACACCAAAAACACAAAAAAGGAGACTCATCTGAACCCTGGCCTCTGTCGCGTCCGCCACGGACGGACCCGTCGAACCCACCGCCGACCCTCCGTGCGCCCTTCACCGCGCAGTTGCCGCATATCCCCACCACTCGCCCAAGTTTTCCTTCTGGCGCCTCCTACGTAGGGCAACACCGGTCACCGCACACAGCCACGCCGCCCCCGTCAGCTCCGGCCGCCGCGTGTGACCTCATCGTCGCCCCGCGCGTATGGTCACTTTCCTCCGCGCGTCGAGCAACACACCGCCAGAGCGTTCCTCCTCCGCGCCCCTTTCTTCTGCCACCTGCTTGCCCTAGCCGCATGCATCCGCCGGCCGGATCTACCGCCCGTGCGCACCGACCCAGCGCCCTCCACCGAACGCGCCTCCCCTTTTCTCCTCCGCCTCGACCGCCGCCGGAGCGGTGAAACCCAGCCTGATCGATCGAACCCACCTCCACTTACTCCTCCGCACCTCGCTCCCGTCAGTGGGCTCCGCCGACAAGCTCTCCTTCTCCCCAACTCCCCCGACTTCTTCCCTCTTCAGCTCCGTGCGCTCCCTCTCCATCGCTCACTCCGCCGCCTATACAGCTCTCCCTCTTCTCGCTCTCTTCATCCTCACTCTCTCTCCTCTTTAAATCTCATTCTCTCTCTATCTTTTAATTTTTTTGAGAGTTGGTCTCCTCGAAAGAGGAGAACCACAGCATTTGTTTTTATTTTATTTTACTTTTTGTGGTTAATTATTATTAATATTAAGGTTATTATTATTATAATTATTATTATCATTATCATCATTATTATTATATTCTACTATTTTCTATTCTGTAATTATATATACACATTTAGTATTACTCATAATTGTTATTATTATTATTATCATTATTACTTGATTACTTGATTTCTTGGTTTTCTCCCAGTATATTCGGCTGGTGATTATTAATAATAATTTATTATTAAAAATAATATTATTGTTCTATTATCTTCATTATGATTATTCTTGTTGATACTATTAAAATTATTAATTGCTAATATTATTATTTTAGTATTTTGTAAAATATTATTTTTCCAACTATTTTCAAAGGTAAATTTTACCAAAATATTACTTTGACAAAATATATTTTATAGCCCTAATTTATCTATTTGTTTTCTTTTTAGATTTTATAAGATATATTGGTCAATAAAAGTAGTCACCAAATTATACTATAAATTTCTAGTTTATAAATTTTGGCTAATAAAAATATGTAGTTTCCTAATAAAACTTTATTTTGACAAATTGGAATTTTGGCCTAAAAACTATTTTATCCTCAAGTATGTAAGTATATAAAATATTTTGGTAACAAAATACTGTTTTAAGTAATATAAATTTTTATCCAATACCCTTTGATATTCCTCCTGTCCGTAACTAATCCCATTTTCCTATTTTGTCGCCAATTCTGTACTTCAATATGTCAACCCTAACTAATTTAACCCTTCTGGACCCAATGGAACTGTCCGTGCCACCATCAGAGGTCATCTTGCATAGTTGTTACACCGAAGTCGCAGTTTGTGCCACCTTGATCATCGCGGCACACTAGGCGTCCTACCAGACAAGACACCTTGCTATTTGTTGTTTATTTATTTTAGCTCATATTTCATGCATTATTCATTATTTTTTTTATGCAAAATAAACTGTGATACATGGCATAACCTGTTAGAACTTACTATTCAGATATATTCCTGCTATGTTTTTTTTCTTATACGTTAAACCTAGATTTAAGGGACCACCTTTGTGTGTTGCATTCATAGGCATTGACACTTATTGTACCATAAAGTTGTGAGTCGCATGTGGAACTCGAACATGCGTGGCTGGCTGGCCACCGGTACATATAAGCCGTGCGATAGGAATACCGCTAATAAAGGTTGCATGCTTAGTTTGACTCAGCGGTTATAGAGGTTTTCTATTGTGGATACAACAGAGTAGGCATTGGGAGGGGAGGACAATTCCTTAGCGTATGGGCTTCGATGCACTTTTCCTTGTGACCCGGAAGCTCTGCTGGAGATACGGGGTTGATGACCCATGATTACTGACGGCCACTGGCGTTCTGCGGAACATTATGCTCTTATTTATTGGGCCTCTGGTGCCCCAAGGGGGGACCATGCCGATCCCATTTTAGCCAGGGCCCATGAGTAGGAATGATTGTTATTAACTTCATACACTTCGACTGGTTAGGCTACCTTATCCGTTAGGTATGAGTACTTTTGGTTCGGGTACTTGTATCTGACCGTGGCTTAGAACAATAACTTGTCGCAGACTAGTTTGCCACATCTTGTCCTTGTTTGATTGTAGGTGTGGCTTACTACTTCGATGAGAAGGTATTGAACCTTGTTGGGGTCCGGATACCATATTGGATTCAAAGCATGGAAAGATACATCATTGTGAATTAGTTTACCATCTTCTGTCCTTGTTTGGTTGGGGGAATGGTAAGCTAGCATGGAAAGATACTCTGGGTCCACTCGTCGCCTTTAAGCACAAAGGTTCTGTTGTCTCCAGAAGCACGGTCTACTCGTCGCCCCAGAAGCACATGAGTACTTAGTCCTCACCAGAGGCACATGAAGCATGGGTCCACCCCAATTTGTTTGTTTAAACCACCTCTTGCAGAGAATATTGGAATTAAATCATGATTGATATCATATCAGATTGATTTAAATCTTAGACGAGGATCAATTATACTCCAAATCTAGGATGAAATCTCAAGATTTACTCGACTATATCCGAGCAAGCAAATCGGCATGCGCCATATGTTACCTCCTTCGGTTATGTTTATAACCACCAGAGATCTCATTTGGAAGAAATCTCGATGTCCGCCACATGTCAGCACCGCAGAAGCCCGCACAGTGTAATGACGACAAATTCTTTTATATCTCAGGAACCCTAATGCATATCGCATATATGCTCGGTTCTCTATAAATAGAAGGAGTTCTTCTTCCACCAAAGCATAGATAGAGGAAAATCGACAATCGACAATCTTCAAAGGATCAACAATCTCTATCCACGAAGAGTCGACCACCCTCATCCACCAATCAACCAAAAAACCAACCAACCAACCATCTTCAAGGGATCTTCTCCTCTAGACAGCCTCTTGATCGGTGACCCAGAGTCCCATCAAAGGTGCCAGGAAGCCATAGCAAGATTGATTCCTCGTTAGATCGTCAACGGAGCAAAGGAGCCGCTGTAGTGCTCGATCTCCACCGTCATACTTTTCCAGAAATCTCTTCTCCCTGTACTAAGAATATCCTATTTAGGACTTTCTTCTTTGTACACAGATACCTTATACGTTCAATAAAGCAGAAAGTTCATTCAACCTTTTGTTATGTCGAACAAAATGATGACTCTGCTGGGGACTACCTTCTCCTCCAACGAGAAGGCGGTGACACAATCTGATGACAACTTGCTGGGTGCTTCTCAAGACATGCTGGTCGTACGCTTCGACCAGCAGGCTTTTGAAGACCTTCTCTCTGGTAAAAAGTCAAAGACTTCAAAGCTATTCGTACAATCGAAGAAGACTCGACAAGTCTGGAGGCCTAAGGTGGCTGCAGCCAGCAGTACGATGGTGGGAACTGCGTCTCAGGACCCCCTCAACGTCAAATTCACGGAGAAGATTTTGTCTGCTACAACCTTATCCCCTCACCAGATTCCCGTCCTGGGAAAGCATGGCGAGGAAGATGGTGGTTCCATAGTTGATCTGACGAAGGAACGATGTCAAAGGAAATGCACACCGGTCCAACCCCTCATGACGGGAGTATTACCGGTAAGGAGATCTATCTTCGATAGAATTGCTTTCCCTTCAGGTAAACCTTCGTAGACTCTGAATACTACACGCCCGCTGGGGTTAGTAGGAAGAGAACCCAGGTGGCTCGTGCTTCGTACAACAAGCGTGCGACACCAACGGCAGACTCGAAGCCCATATTGATAGTTACACACGCAGCCGACGGAAAGCTATACAAGACTTTCGCCCACGCTTCGATGCCTCAACCAATCGAATCTTCCTTCCACTACGGTACTCCTGTGCGTAAGCCAAGCCAGGGGTACGTCCCACGGAGAGGAAGCCACGCGAGCAATGTTCCCGCAGAAGCGACAAGAGGCTTCCTCGCCATACCCGCTCTGACAGTACTTACATGCAGCTTCCCTGCATGCACAATGGGAGTGCTACGACAGAAGATCCAACCCTCTCCCAAGCGAAAGAAGAATTTGTTGTGCAGGACGTACCTAAATCAAGGCACTCTTGTACCCAGATTACCTTCAACTGCTGTTGTCAGCAGACGGCTGTGCCATTGTCGAGCAGGCATTCCGTCTTCCAGAGACTCTACTCCATGCTGACCCCATGCCAGAGGCTTAACAGGGGGTCGGTGAGCCATAGGAAAGACGAACCCCGCATCGCCACATGCTATGTGATGCAGGGTTCCAGAGCTTTCAAGAAGCCCTCCCAGAATCCTTCTATATCGGTTGCTAAATCGAAGAGGAGGTCAGAGAGCAGTAAAGCTAAGGTACCCGATGTAGGTGTGTTCCAAGGCACTCGTTCCAGATCTGCATTAGGTGCCCTATCAAAAACTGGGGGTGGCCAGCCTCCCACCATGCACGACAACCCTGTGTTACAATCTGAGGAGGCGCAATAGACATGGATGTCTCCATTGGCGTAACCAGTCACCAAACTGGAGGTAGCAACCATAATGAGTCCAACGAAGGTCACAATCTTACGGTATATACTCAGGATAGCGAGGCTCAGGTGTCTAAGCCATAAAGTAAAGGATTTACGGCTCCCTCAAGTCACTCTCATACACTGTCTGTGTTCATGGCCGATGGTAATAAGAAAGACAATAACGAAGCTCTCAGACGTATCGAGGTCCTCAAGAAGAAGTTAGATACGCTGACGGACACCATGAAGAACTTGTCCTCTGTCATAATCGACCTCAAGAGTAGCATGTCCCCCGCTGCCTCTACACCTACGCGTGATCCGCCGAACAATGACGAATCCAACGGGTTGCCTACTACCAATCAGGAAGGACCATCCTTGTCTACTCCATCGGCTACAGGCTCCGTAATATCGGCCGAAATACAGCAGGCCATCAAGAAGCTGTATGCTCGTCATGATGACAAGGAGAAGCAAGCAACGCTCCGGAAGATGGGGATCCGGCAGCCATACCCTGCCGAGTGGGACAACGTCGTCTATCCTCCCAAATATAATCCACAAACTCTTACACCTTATGAAGGGAAGGGGTCTCCCCAATATTACTTGTGGTACTTTACCTCAGTAACGGGGCACCTGCCAAGGATGATGCCCTCATGTCCAACATATTCATAGGAGCCCTGCAGGGGATAGCCTATAAGTGGTTCTGCAGCCTTCTAGACG
This sequence comes from Iris pallida, assembly GCA_029216955.1. Lineage (NCBI taxonomy): Eukaryota > Viridiplantae > Streptophyta > Magnoliopsida > Asparagales > Iridaceae > Iris > Iris pallida. Next base: position 2,113,589 of record JANAVB010000599.1, on the reverse strand, counting down.
ATTGTATCTCATTATTTGAAGACCTAAAGACTCGGTTTATGGACCGATTCTACGAAGGAGGCATGGATATGACCATATCGACCCTCATGGAAGTTATCCAGAGGGAGAAAGAACCTGTCCATGCATACATCGAGCGCTTTTGCCAGGCAGCCCTCAGATTACCATCCGGTATGCCTGAGCCTATGCTTATGGACTCCTGCCTCAAGAACATGCTGTTCGCTATAAAATTGTGGCACAGTGCTCCTTGCACGGAGTGGATGCCTTTCATTACAGAGGTGGATGGCGCACAAAGGAAAGCCCAAGATGCGCAGCTCCTGGGGTTACACTTTCCTACGCCCGAAGACAAGGGGAGACGCTTGTCTAGCAACAACCCTAAAGACTAAAAAGGCAAGCAAGCCATGACCGCCAACATCTCTAAAGGTTCAGCAGCTGTGAACCCCAAGTCCACGGAAGCGCAGAGGCCGAGGAAGACTTACTCCTTCAATGACGAGGATATGCTGGAGCTCTTCGAGATGCTTACGAGGAGTGGCAAACTGTCCATCCCTGCACCCAGGCGTCTTAATGGGGTAGAAAAGGTGGACCATCCCAAGTACTGCAATTATCACCAATACGTCCATCACTTAACACAAGACTGCTGTGTGTTGAAGAGAAAAATTTAGCGCCTCATCAACGCCAACATTATATCGTTGGATTACGAAGAGAAGACCGTCACGGCCAATATGGTTACTCTCCAGTTCGGGAGTTTTCCAGCCACAGAAGTGCAAGATAGCGTCGCCCCGATTCCAAAGGCGATGATGGAAGTAGTCAACCTTCCACCAGCATGGGACAATGCTCAAGGGCTGGTCCTGTTCTCTATACCACAAAACGGAGTCATGAGGGTCCATCCGTACCAGGCTCCTGACACGATGAACCAGTGATCATCATGAATCTCTCGGGAAATATTTCATGACCTTCTCGCTTTTGAAATGTTATCCTAACTTGTGTCTACTATGTACTTTCTACCTCTGAGTAGTCAACTCCTCCATAATAGCTGTAAGCTGTCGTCATAATCTTTAGAAAACATTTTACGTCCATATTACCTCTGAAGTGTTATTCTACCTCGTGTCTACCATGTCCACATTACCTCTGAGTAGTCACCCCGTTATGATAACCCCAAAGTTGTCATAACTCCCTAAGAAAAAAATAGTCACGTCCATATTACCTCTAAACTATTATTCTAGGAAGAAGGATGCTTGCCATGTCTATATAACCTCTGAGCAATGCCCCCTTTTCCTGACAATTCCCCACAATTATCATCTATAGAACCCTTCACGTCCAAATTTCTTCTGAGTCGTTCTATACCCCAGAAGAGTCTATCTTTACCATGTCCATATCATCTCTGAGTAAGAAAAGTGTCTCTAGTAAAAACTCTCGTGTTTGCCATGTCCACATAACCTCTGAGCAAACACCTTGTCCCCAGGGAAATTATCCCCCACGAGGGAATTCTCACACCTGTACAGGATCCACACCGTAATGATAGAAAAAATAGAAAAGGAAAACAGAAACTTCAGATACAAAGAGGGCAATGTTTTCTTTATAAAATACATGGCCCCTCACAAGTTGAAGGACAAAAAAAAGCAAAAAATAAAATCTGGAAAGGCTGGTCCTGAAGGTTTTCCATCCAGATCATCAGATGAGCCCTCCGTTGTGTGATCCATGCGCGGGCCCTCCTGTCGGCCTCCTGGCGTCTGGCATTCTCGTCTCCGACAAGGGTCCAAGCCTGACGCGTAATAGCCAACTTGCCTGACGGGTGCCGATATCTGCCCTCTTTTGAGTCAGAGCCTCTGGACGTTGGCGAAGTACTTCTCCCTGGTCATCTTATTCCTTTAGGTCACCCTCAACAAGGGCCAGGGCATCCATCAGCTTTCGGATATGTTCACGAAGGTCTCTGTAGTGCTCCTCCATGGTTGTGCTTCGGTAGACTCGAGCCCCTTCGGCATCGGCCAGCTCGACAATCTTTGATTCGACTTCCACAATTAGATCAGAAAAAGCCTTACGCATCTGCTCTTGGAGGGATCCTTCAAAGATTATCTTTTCTAGTTCTGCCATGGCTAAGGTTGGCAGATTATCATCAAGGCCATGAAGTTCCAAAGTAATGTATGCAAAACAGCCAGCAGACCGCTCACGATTAAGACTTGAGCCACGTACTCCGGATAATCGCATAAGACTTCAATTGACCTTCTACTAAGTCCTGGATCCACCCGGTCGACGGCTGGCCGCACGAGGCGCTCTTCGTACCACGAGTCAAAGCATTGCGGATGGCCTCCAACAGAAGCTGGACGCAGTATTCCTTGTCGGCAAGACTCACTGAAGCTAGTGGAGAAGCTACAACCCAAGGACCAGGAGTAGAAGTAAGGACAAAATGCTGCTCTTGTACCAGAGCAGACGTAGAAGGAGCTGCCGATGAGATGCTCGATGGTTCGGGAGGCTCAACAGTCTCCACATCCCCCTTTACCGTCGAGATCAGCCCTACAACAATTCCTTGGGCCGTTGCCTCGAAGGTTTTATTGTCAGTCACCAGCCCGACGGTCAGAGTATCGGGTCCCGCACTGACCCATACGGAGACGAGTCCTCCGATTGGCACCACCCCGGTCGTAGTTTCCTTCGCAGCTAGTCCCTCTCCAACTAATGAGAGAGACGAATCTGACAGGTCCAAAAGCTCTCTTGAACCATAATCAAAGGAGGCAGGAGGAGGAATCTCTCTCGAATTAGAGCAAGTAGCGATAACATCCCCCTCATCCGTCCCCAAGTGTCGGGGTACAACAAACACGGGTTCTTCAGGAAATTTCCACTCTAACCAAGAAGGTCCCACCTGTTCAAACTGCTCAATTATAAGATGCAAAAAGGACGGACAAGTTCGAAGAATAAGAGGACTTACTCCAGAGGGAGACCCAGCGTAGCAAACCGTTGCACCCTTCGCAGGCGCAGGAGTCATTATGGCTCTTTTTGTAGGATGGCAAACTTTCCCAGGTAAAGTCGGACACCCTCATAAGCTACTAAGAGCTCGTTCCTCCTCCCTCTCCTCCGCAGATGAGCTAGAACCATCATTGGCATCACTCTCGGAGGGCGTCATTCCTGATTGAAGGAGAAAAGGCGAAGGACAGGTTTCAAACTTCGTCCCTTCGAGCAGATTCCGCTGATGATTATACTCCAGCAGGAAAATGTTGTATACACAGTAGAGCTGGGCAGCTGAGTATAGAAGACTCCCGCCCCCCTGTAAAGGAGGGGTGGTAAATGTTACCTCGGTACGACTGGCGTTATAATAATACCAAGTCTAAGCACCATCAAAGAGAGTACATTCATGCCCAAGACAGAGATTAGGATTACCCATCATCGCCTAGCTATAGCCAAAGTGGCGAGCAAAACGTAGGTAAATATGGCTCTAAGAACACCCAGTTCTGATTCCTATACACCAACTTCTCGTCTGAACGGAAGCCATGGAAGGAGGGCGAAACTCGGTAGATGGCATACTTACCTAACCGACCCAACATCCACCGACAGGTAGGAATATCTTGAGGGACCCACTCCGTGCACTCGTAATTGCGCAGAGCTGCATCCCCCATCTCATATCCCAAAATCGTGTCAGGCTTCTTTAGACCAGGATGATGAAGAGCCAACCAACCCATCAGATAGTGGTAAGGAAGCTCAACTAACGGAAAGTCCTCTCCACTCCCTTTGTAATCAAGAATCTTTTGGGAAATTTTCCTTAAGTCGCACAGTAGATTGCACACCATCGTCGGTAACAATGACAACTATTACTTAAAGGCAAGCCTCACAGCGGGCATGATCAAATCCTGGCTAATCCGGCAAGCTGGACCAGAGCCCCCCGGCACTACGACCTTCCACATCTATACCATCAAGAAGGCCGCCAAGGTCGCTTTCGGGCTCACTGGGACCAGATTCTAGCTGAAGAAGCTATGAATATTAGAAGTAGGACCACCCTCGACATCAACAGACGGAGCTGATACCCCAGCGGCACTCATTATCTCATCTACCTCGTCAGCAGTATACGCTGGGCGCGAGGTATAGTAAGGCATCCCCGACGTCGAAGGAGTCTGAATGAAAATATAGTTGACCCAAACTTGGATCTGGGGCAGGTATGTGCCTGGTCTTGATATTTATACACATGATAATGACAGAATAGCTCATTTTACACATTCATCATAGCAGGATGCTCGGTCTCCAAGGAGAGGAACTCTTCCTTACAGAGAGTATGCTCCGCATAAGGATGATCTCCCCATAGTAGCTTGGATAGTGTGCGCATCTCGTGAAGAGCTAAACCCAATTCCCCGTAGGGAGTAAAGAACGTCCTCGTATGATGATTGAACCTCTCTAGCAGGGCGAAGAAAAGAGCACGGTTGACAGCGATTCCGTACACGAAGGCTTTAACACAGCGGTAAATACCCACGTCCTTCAGGTCTCCCCTGAACATACTTATTGCCCAGAGGGACAAGGCCTTCCACTCCAATTCAGGATGAATCCATCCATCAGCGTGAAAGTCACCTTTTGGGTACGTACAGCAGGCAAATAATAGCCTGTTAGCAAAAAGAGAAGCACGATAGGGGTACGTCTCAGCAGCAAATTTCTCAGATACTTGGATGGGGAGCAGGACGAGTAGTGTAGTAGAAAAACCCATAGGAACAGCACAGAAAATAGTCCTTTGGGTTAGAACAAATTTCCTCCTTAATACGGCCAACTAGTATGTTCTAGCACTCGGGTGTCAGATCCCAACGCATGCTGCACATTTCAGATAGGCAGAAGAAAGCAGAAAGTGGGAGATGACGATAAACGGAAGGCACGAACAAAGGAGTGCCACCAGCGTTGTTGAAATACCAGTCTTCGATGATGTCTAAAAACGTCGCATCCTCTAATACCAATTCGTCGCCAAACAAGAAACGAGGTTTTAGCATTTCGGTAGTATTACAAGTATCCAACAACCGGCCTCGATCCATCATGCGACATAGATAGGTAAGTCCTTGCTCCCTAACCATGGCTAGACGACTTCTTGATTGACCTGAAGTGAGTCGCTGAGCAGAAGAATGGGCAAGTATCTCTCTGGCACCACTGCTTTCGTTGCCTATGGTTAAATTCAAAAGAAAGTCCCTGAGGAAAGCTGAAGGTACAGGGACTCCATAAGAGATGCCAGAAGGACAAGAAGTTAGGCATTAAGATTTTGTACATCTTCAGAAGCAACAACAGTAAGACGCAAATGCCAAATGCTGCTTCAAGACCATATCACAGAAAATATGCCATTTATGGTAAAAACAAGAAATGTAGTCAGATGCTTATCGACAACAGGAGGCCGTACTTCTTCCTCAATGAAGAGTTGCTCGACGATGATATCCTCAGAAGCTAACTATTTGCCTTGAACCGAATGATTGCTCGTCCCCTCTTTGCTAGTTTGCTTCGGGATAGAGACCTCAGATGGCCTCGCCGGCTCCGTGGTTGTTCGAAGGTTACCATTTGCTACAGATCCAAGAGAATTGATTACGCTACCATGGGTTCTCGAAGAGCCAGCTACAAATATTTTTAGGGTTTCAGATTTCTTGGGAGCCATGGAGAAGAGCTAGGGTTTTGAAGAAAGAGATTACTCTAACATAGATTGCTGAAGAAAAGATGAAGGCAGGAAGGTTTCTCTCTCCTCCAAAATGCCTACTTATAAGAAAGGACATGTTCGCGAGAGAAGACAAAACGCCTTGGATGACTTGGGCTCAAAAAAAATATCATGATGAACGCTTGCGTGATACGAGGATTCATGATCACGCCTAAGGAGGAGACGGCTTAACGCATTTAATGTTGGAACCTAAGCATGTCGTCAGCCTGTCCGCAGGAGGTGATGGGTATGTCCTCTACACAAAAAAATAAGAGGAGACACGTGTCATGCTTCTTTTCAAAGTGCCCGGAGCTTGACCCAAGTTCGGGACCCTTTGAAGGGGGTCTTGTAGAAGCATGAAAAATTACAGCTGATGTAAGGCGTAAGAAGGTTCTCTCGTCGCCCACCCTCTTCCTACCGTGGTCCATATGACATATTGCACAGGTTAGTGTCCCCACTATCGACCTAACATCACAGAGGTGCAGACTATGAGATGCACAGACCAACCAAGGATGAAGACATTCTCAGGAAAAAGTTCAAAAAAAATAATCTTCTTATTAATCGTGGCGACAATGGTCTATCACACAGACTTATCGTAAGTACATAAGAAAAAAGTTTCCTAAATCTCATTTATAAGGATCAACTACAAGGTCTTTATTACACAAGTGAGAATAGAAATTCCTATGAACATAAAAGAAGGATTATCTTCAATGGGCAGCCTTCACTGTGTGATTGTCATGGGCAGAAGAGAGATATAAAGTCTTCAACAAAGTCTCTTCCCTACCAATTCACAGCATCATCAGAGCCAATCCTCTTGTCACCAAGAGAAGCTAGAGCTCCAATATATACTGAAGCAATGGAAGACCCAGAAGCACAGCACGGCAAAGCCCCATTGCTCCCAAAGATCAGGGCAGAGCACGGCTGGCTATTCATTGGGTGAGAACCCAATCTCGAACCCATAGCTTGGATCTCCCATATTCCTCAGACGTCGCTCAGAGTCGAACTCCCTAAGAAGGACATTTTAATACTTCTCAAGGGCAGCAATAGATCCTTCTACACAGAGTTCTTACATAAGAACGTGGTTCCTACAAACGAGAAAAGCCTCAACCAGCAACCAACTTACACAAGGCCGATCACCGTTCGAAGTTATGTTTGGATCTCGCATGGTAGTGAAGGATGCCGAGAAGAAGACAACGACTCTTCAAAGGAGAACTTCCCCTTTTGTAGGACCGAGAATGGCCCAGAGCGCACGCCACATAGCCGACGGTCAGAATTCCCGTATTAGTGGGACGAACCTAAGACTCAGCACTTTAAATGTTAGTCTTAGACCCTTGGAATTCCCCATATTACGATGGCTATTAAGAGGGAAGCCAAAGCCTTCATGCCAGAGGTGCAGCCTGCCTGCGCCAACCTCAGAAGCAAGATGGTGGTAGGCCCCCTTCCTTTCTTTTACTTGAGAAGCTAGTGCCTTCACTCCAGAGATGCAGCTACCTGCCTGTGCCAATCTCAGAGGTGCAAGGGTGTAAAACCCCTAAATTTTTACTATAATTTTTAAAAAAAAATTCAGTATTTTTCTTTCGTTTTGTTATTGTACGACGAGTACAAATGCTCGATACAAAATAGTTAATTAAATCAGAATTTATTTATTATAAAATTTTACTAAATATAGCAAATATATATTTTTGGATCAAATAATAATTAAAAGTTTGCTTGCTTTAATGTTTGTCAAAACACTTTATATTATTTTCTTGTGAAAGCTATTTTACCTATTATACAAAGATGGTTAATAATTTCTAAAAATAGTATCTATAAATGATATAAATTCTGTCACAAGGATGTACATGAAATTAAATTTCATGTATAATTTTGATTTTTGAAAATACTAATTATTTGATTTATTTGCAAAAACATATTTCAAATAATTACATATATTTATGGTGAATTGCAAAATAATAATTATTAATATACTTTACAAAAATTTAAGTTTGAAAATTTATTTGATTAAATATGGCCATTTAAAATTTGGAAAAAGATTTTGTTTATTTTTGATATCTTAAATTTAAAAATAGGAATTTGATTTGGATGGTATTTGAATGGATAAATTTTGAATTATTTTAAATTACTAAAAGGATTATCTAGCGGGTTTTAAGTTCTTCCTAATCTTTATCAAACTAGGAGTCCACCTCCTATATAAGGAGAGACTCCTTGCACCTCTTCCATTAATTCCATAAGTTAAATTACTCCACAATTATTCCTCTACAAGAACTGTGCATCGTGTTCGAGTACGTGTCCCCTCCCCGTCTTGTTCCATATTTACATATACATGCTCCACCATCTTCGTATCCGACATGTCGGACACAAAACCCCCGACACAATCCACCTGACAACAAACCCAAAACCTAATCCAAATCCTGAGCTCTGTCGTGCCGTCTCGGTCGCTGATCCCAGCCTGTCCTCGGCCATCTCTACACCACAACCCCCTTCACCACCACCAGCCAAACGCTCGCCACCATCGTTTTGACTTCTTCCAGCTACTTGCCACAGCAGCCAATCTTACCGACAGACACCGCCGACTCTATCGCCTGCAGCCCCTCGCCCAACCGTCATCCGCCCCACGAATCACCGCCAACACCAGGATCCCCTCAGTTCCGCCATCGACACCCTGGCCGCAATCACAGAATTCGACCCACAAACAACCTATACACCATAACCACCACCAGCTCCATCACCTCCACCGTCGAGGCCTTCCTGCCCGACCATCTACCGCCACCTACGTCACCGTCGCTGGCCAACACCACCGTCTTCTCCGTCTCCACCAAAAACTCGAATAAACAACCACCGCCACCATCACAAAAATCCCAAAAAATTTAAATCCCTAACCCTCACCTTATCCTCTACCACATCTGTCCTCTGCCTCACGTCCAGTCGAGTCTGGCGAACGCCGGTGCTGTCTGGCCGTGCGCCAAGCCCCCGTCCTCCTTGTGCTGCCCCGATCTTGGCAGCACCTACAATCCGCTGACCAATGCGCGTGGCGAGCCGTGCCCAGCCGTGGTGAGCCCAGCATCCGCGTGAGCAGCCATTCGCTAGCGCGTCAACCTCGTCGCCCTTGAGCGCATCCCACACGCGACAGCATCCTTCATAAGCCCTTGCTCTCCCGATCTCTCGACCTCCTTCCGTTCTCTCTTTCTCCTTTTGCTCATCCCTTCTTCCATTATTTTTATTTTTTTGGTCTGAAACCTCTCTCTCCCCACAGTGGGGATATACAGCTCATTGCTTTTATTTTTTTCTTTTTCTTTTTGTTTTGTTTTGTGCTTACTTTTATTATTTTTACTTTTAGTGTCTCTTTGCCAGAGAGCAACATATATTTTGCTTGTATTATTATATTTATTACAATTATTAGTATTATTATTATCTTTGTTTGCTATATTTTCTTGATAATGTTATATTGTTAGATAAAGTAGGTTTTGGAAATAGTATTATTATAAAATTTATTTTACCTAATAAAATATATTTAGTAGTGTTTCTAGCTATTTTCAAAGATAGTCTTTTTTCCTTCAAATATTTTATTTTGACAAAAGTAAGATGTTAGTCGAAATAATTTTCTAGACTTCCAAAATATTTAAAATATTTTGATTTATAAAAATATAGTAATGTGTGTAGCCTACGTCTATTTTCAAAATAAGTCTATAAAACCTAAATAGTTATTGGATTATTATACGTATTTAAAAATATAGGTTTCTATCTCAAAACCTATCCTGGCAACCTTAAAGTTTTTAAGCAATTTTTATAGTTTCAAATATTTATCTAGAAAATATAATTACTATATATATATATATATATATATATATATATATATATATATATATATATATATATATATATATATATGAGGAAAGATAGGCATCCCTGCACTTTTTGCATCCCCATGCATCCCCATGTTCACATCCGTTAGATGTGCTTTAAGACATCTAATCTTAACCATTGGTAAATCAACGGTTAAGATTAGATGACTTAAAGTACCATCCAACGGTATAAATAGGGGGGATGCTTGGGGATGCAAAAAGTGCTGGGATGCCTATCCTTCCTATATATATATATATATATATATATATATATATATATATATATATATACACATATTATAAATAGTTTTCTAAAAATTGTATATATATTATTATCCATTTCTCTTGATTATCCTCCTATCCTAACAAATCCTATTCTGCATATTCCCTTGCCAATTCGAAACTACCTCATGTCCACCCTAACTAAATTGACCATTTTGGACCCAATGGAACAGTCAATGCTATCATCCGAGACCGTCTTGCATAGTTGTAATATCGAGATTATATTTTGTGCCACATTGATCATAGCAGCACACCAGACGTCGCTACCAAGCAAGTATATCTTGCTAATTTACTGACATGTTATTTATTTTTAACATTTAGTTACTTTGTTTCATATTTCTTATTTTTTTATAAACTGTGCATCCAAGCCATAATTGGGTGCAAGCGACTCTATTAGTCGTTACTTTATTTTATGCATGTTGGCTTAGTTTTAGCAGACTACCTTCTTGTTGTGGGATATCCTTATATCTCCTTCGGCCATGATACTCACACTACACGGTTTGAGACAACTAGCTAGGGGAACAGCTTGCATATTGATTGGCCATCTCTATAGTCGTGTGTCGGATAGATGATCGTAACTGCTACGATTAAGGTATAGAGACTCGAGCAGTTACAAAACTGGACAGGTTATGGACATGATGGGAAATAATGGGAGAGGACAGTCGCTAGTGCGTATGGGAAGCCAAACAGGTAAACCATAGTTTTCGAAAGGAACTATGACGTGATATATTTGCAAATACCCTCTGACATTTTGGACGTTACGGCCGGATGCGTATGACTGGATGTGTGTTACATACTTATAGCCTAAATCCTACCCCTGCGCATGAAAGTTGTCCTCTAAATTGCACATTAGACGATTAGAATCCCTTTTGCATATTTGTGTCAAGGTTAGTATTTTGTATATTATTTTATTATCTTGACAGTTCATATTAGCATAATCTTCCTATATCTTGTTACGTTCCTCTGAGGACCTTGTGATTTCTCCAAGTGTGTTTGTGATTTTTGCAGGTGCTCTAGCCAAGGACATAGTTTACAATCTACCTTCGCGATGCTAGCTTTTGGATCATCTTTCGCTTCGCTCGACTCTTCCATCGTTACTATGTATTTCTCTCTTTTTGTTGGTAGTGGATTTGTCTCCGCCCAACGTTTTATACAAAACATTTATAAGTGATTTTATGATATATTTATTTGTGGATGAGATTAGTTTCATGGTTACTACATTTTACAGCTTATGCATACATACGAGATTTTCGTATATTGTAGTATGCTTCGTATGTATGCAGCAGGCATGTCTATATACTTGGTCCTAAGTATTTTAGGACTGGAATGTTACATGTTTTTGTGGTGGCCCATGCAGGTCCAGATAAATTGTTTAGTTACTTTACCGTACCAAGCAAGCCTGCATATAGGATTAGAGTCTAGGATCTCATCCACATACTTTATCGCCTTCTCGCTTGACTCCTCGAGTTGTATCTTGCTTGATCCCTTCTATCGTGATTCGTGCCCTTCTTTCGTGCTTGATAGAAATTAATAAGGTAACCCATACTTGGTGGACATGACCCATTGTCCCATCACACTACTAGTTTAACTCTTGTAAGTTTAGTAGAATACCTTACGACCTAACCTTTCTTATGGCCTTAACCAAGCCTTAGACAAGTAAATAGTAGGACGACTGTATAGGCACCAACACAGGACATGACTTGGATTCATAAGGAGTTTGAACTAATTCAACTTTCCTTCAATCTTAATCTCTCGTGCCTATATTTTTACCATCTTGACTAATGTTGCTACTATAATCTAGTTTTTGCAAGCTTATCCATCTGTCGAGCTTGATCATGACTTATGCTATTGAGCGCACGCTCACTAACATATTGTCTAGTCAAAATCTGTGCATGATAGTCTGATCAACCGACTGTACTTTGGTTCGCTTTTATCTATCGTTCTACATGGATAGGGAAATAGCTAAACTTGCCCTCTAGGGTCCCATCCGCAACAGCCTTGACAATCCTTTTTGAATTACTTACTCGCCTTTGAACCATATATTGGTATTCGAAAATAACTTCTTTGGACTCATATTAGTTTTCGTCTTTCATCTATTTAGACGAAGACTTGTACTTGATAGATAGACCCAAAGTATCACCTTTAGTTGTCCCACCATATATTGCCAAGATAGTTAGCCATGGACCAACCAAGGTGACTATATCCTTGCTTTGAACTACTCGTCGATTCCATATCTATTATCGCAATCTTCTATGAAACTTGAAAATGATTCCAATTATCCTTTCATTCGTGCCCTCAACCTAGATATTTACCATGCAACCTTCTTCGAAGAACAATCTCTCCCAAGTTCCTAAATTATCCTCTTGATCTATTCCTTTCGTATTATCATGATTTTATTGCCTTGACTAGCAACCCTCATCCATACCACATCCATGATTCATTTTCGTAGTTATCGAAATCACGATTTTCTAATGCATATTTGTATTAAACGTCGTTTCCTTGCCTTGCCCAATGATTTGATTGTGCTTCCTTATCGATATACCTTCGTACCTTCACACCTCCTACTTATTCTTAATTTCGAGGACGAAATTCTTGTAAGTTGGGTAGGATGTAAAATCCCTAAATTTTTACTATAATTTTTTTTAAAAAAATTCTGTATTTTTCTTTCGTTTTGGTTTTGTACGACGAGTACAAATGCTCGATACAAAATAGTTAATTTAATCAGAATTTATTTATTATAAAATTTTACTAAATATAGCAAATATATATTTTTGGATCGAAATACTAATCAAAATTTTGCTTGCTTTAATGTTTGTCAAAACACTTTCTATTATTTTCTTATGAAAGCTATTTTACCTATTGTACAAATATGGCTAATAATATCTAAAAATAGTATCTATAAATGATATATATTCTATCGTATGGAAGTACATGAAATTAAATTTCATGTATAGTTTTGATTTTTGAAAATACTAATTATTTGATTTATTTGCAAAAAAATATTTCAAATAATTACATATATTTATGGTGAATTTCGAAATAATAATTATTAATATACTTTACAAAATTTAAGTTTGAAATTTTATTTGATTAAATATGGCTATTTAAAATTTGGAAAAAGATTTCGTTTATTTTTGATAGTCTTAAATTTAAAAATAGGACTTTAATATGGATGGGATTTGAATGGATAAATTTTGAATTCTTTTAAATTACTAAAAGGATTATCTAGCGGGTTTTAAGTTCTTTCTAATCTTTATCAAACTAGGAGTCCACCTCCTATATAAGGAGAGACTCCTTGCACCTCTTCCATTAATTCCACAAGCCAAATTACTCCACAATTATTCCTCCACAAGAACTGTGCATCGTGTCCGTGTCCGTGTCCCCTCCCCGTCTTATTCCATATTTACATATACATGCTCCACTATCTCCGTGTCCGACATGTCGGACACAAAACCCCCGACACAATCCACCCGACAACAAACCCTAAACCTAATCCAAATCCTGAGCACTGTCGTACCGTCTCGGTCGCCGATCGCAGACTGTCCTCGGCCATCTCTACACCACAACCCCCTTCGCCACCACCAGCCAAACGTCCGCTACCACCATTTCGATTTCCTCCAGCTCCCTGCAACAGAAGCTAATCTCACCGACCGACGCCCTCGACTTCATCGTCTGCAGCCCCTCGCCCAACCTTCATCTGCCCCACGAATCACCGCCACCACCAGGATCCCCTCAGTTTCGCCATCGACACCCCGGCTGCAATCACAGAATCCGACCCGACAAACAACCTATACATCATAACCACCACAAACTCTATCACCTCCACCGTCGAGGCCTCCCTTCCCGACCATCCACCTGCCACCTACGTCACCATCGCTAGCCAACACCACCGTCCTTCTCCCTCTCCACCAAAAACTCGAATAAACAACCACCGCCACCATCACAAAAATCCCAAAATTTACAAATCCCTAACCCTTACCGTATCCTCTACCACGTCTTTCCTCGCCTTACGCCCAGTCGCGTCCGACGAACGCCGGTGTCGCCTGGTCGTGAGCCAAGCCCCCGTCCTCCTCACACTGTCCCCGATCTTGGCAGTGCCTACGATCCGCTGACCAATGCACATGGCGAGCCGCGCCCAGCCGTGGTGAGACCAGTATCCGCGTGAGCAGCCCTCCGCCCCTCGCGTCGACCTCGTCGCCCTTGAGTGCAGCCTGCACGCGGCGGCAGCCTCCGTAAGTCCTCGCTCTCCTGATCTCCTGACCTCCTTCCGTTCTCTCTTTCTCCATTTTGCTCATCCTATTCTTCCATTCATTTTATTTTTTTGTTCTGAAATCCTCCTCTCTCTCTCTCCACAGTGGGGATATACAGCTCATTGGTTTTATTTTTTCTTTTTGTTTTGTTTTGTGTTTACTTTTATTATTTTTACTTTTGGTGTCTCTTTGCCAGAGAGCAACGTATATTTTGCTTATACTATTATTATACTTATTACAATTATTAGTATTATTATTATCTTTGTTTGCTATATTTTCTTGATAATGTTATATTGTTAGAAAAAGTAGGTATTGGCAATAGTATTATTATAAAATTATTTTTACCAAGTAAAATATATTTAGTAGTGTTTCTAGCTATTTTCAAAGATAGTTTTTTTTTCCAACTATTTTATTTTGACAAAAGTAAGATGTTAGTCCAAATAATTTTCTAGAGTTCCAAAATATTTAAAATATTTTGATTTATAAAAATATAGTAATGTGCGTAGCCTACGTCTATTTTCAAAATAAGTCTATAAAACCTAAATAGTTATTGGATTATTGTACGTATTTAAAAATATAGAATTCTATCTAAAAACCTATCCTGGCAACCTTAAAATTTTTAAGTAATTTTTATATTTTCAAATATTTATCTAGAAACTATAATTACTATATATATATATATATATATATATATATATATATATATATATATATATATATATATATATATATTATAAATAGTTTTCTAAAAATCGTATATATATTATTATCCATTTCCCTTGATTATCCTCCTATCCTAACCAATCATATTCTGCATTTTCCCTCGCCAATTCGAAACTACCTCATGTCCGCCCTAACTAAATTGACCATTCTGGACCCAATGAAACAGTCCGTGCCATCATCGGAGGCCGTCTTACGTAGTTATAACATCAAGATTATATCTTGTGCCACATTGATCATTTCAGCACACCAGGCGTCGCTACCAGGGCATATATACCTTGCTAATTTACTGTCATGTTATTTATTTTTAGCATTTAGTTACTTTGTTTCATATTTGTTATCTTTTTATAAACTGTGCGTCCAAGCCATACTTGGGTGCAAGTAACTCTACTAGTCGTTACTTTATTTTATGTATATTGGCTTAGTTTTAGCAGACTACCTTCTTGTTGTGGGATATCCTTATATCCCCTTCGGCCATGACACTCACACTACACGGTTTGAGGCAACTTGCTAGGGGCACGGCTTGCATATTGATTGGCCATCTCTATAGTCGTGTGTCGGATAGATGATCATAACTGCTACGATTAAGGTATAGAGACTCGAGCAGTTACAAAACTGGACGGGCTATGGACATGACTTGGTCAGTGTGGAAAATAATGGGGGAGGACAGTCGCTAGTACGTATGGAAAGCCAAACAGGTAAACCATAGTTTTCGAAAGGAACTATGGCGTGATATATTTGCAGATACCCTCTGACGTTTTGGACGTTATGGCCGGATGCGTATGACTGGATGCCAGTTACGTACTTATAGCCTAAATCCCACCCATGCGTATGAAAGTTGTCCTATAAATTGTACATTAGATGGTTAGAATCCCCTTTGCATATTTGTGTCTAGGTTAGTCTTTTGTATATTATTTTATTATTTTGACAGTTCATATTAGCATGATCTTCCTATATCTTGTTACATCCCTCTGATGACCTGGTGATTTCTCCAGGTGTGTTTGTGATTTTTGCAGGTGCTCTAGCCAAGGACATAGTTTACAATCTACCTTCGTGATGCTAGCTTTTGGATCGTCTTTTGCTTCGCTCGACTCTTCCATCGTCACTATGTATTTCTCTCTTTTTGTTGGTAGTGGATTTGTCTCTGCCCAACGTTTTGTACAAATGACATTTATAAGTGATTTTATGATATATTTATTTGTGGATGAGATTAGTTTCATGGTTACTGCATTTTACAGCTTATGTATACATACGAGGTTTTCGTATATTGGAGTATGCTTCGTATGTATGCACCTGGCATGTCTACATACTTGGTCCTAAGTATTTTGGTACTGGAACGTTACAAAGGGTGTCATACCCTTCCTTTCACTGCCAACGCCTTCACTGTTCAGAGGCACAGCTACTTACCTGCATCCGCACGAGGTGCAGGATGGTGATATGCTCACACCATCTCCATTTCCACGACGCAGTCGTCTACTCCGATTCAGAAGCTTAAGTCAATTCTTTACAAGAGACTTGGAAACTCCCATCGCAACCAATGCAAGTCAGCATGTCGCTCCAAAAGCACAGTAACCTCGCCAACCTAAAGCACAAGCCTACTTGTTGCCTATATCACAGTGACTCCGGTATCCCGAAACACAGCTTCATAAGTTGCTCTATATGTACAGAAGTCTCGTCGTCATTCAAAGCCAAGTCCACTCGTCGCCTGAAAGCACAGAGGTTCCATCGTTTCCAGAAGCACGATCTACTCGTCGCCCCAGGAGCACATCAGTACTTAGTCCTTACCAGAGGTGCAGGAAGCATGGGTCCACCCCAATTGGTTTGTTTAAACGGCCTCTTGCAGAGAAGAATGGAATTAAATCATGATTGATATCATATCAGATTGATTTAGATCTTAGACGAGGATAAATTAAACTCCAAATCTAGGATGAAATTCCAAGATTTACTCGGCTATATCCGAGCAAGCAAATCGGCACGCGCCACGTGTCACCTCCTTCGGTTAAGTTTATAACCACCAGAGATCTCGTTTGAGGGAAATCTCGATGTCCGCCACGTGTCAGCGCCACAAAAGCCCGTACCGTACAATGACGGTAGATTCTTTCATATCTCAGGAATCCTAATGCACATCGCACATGTTCTTGGTTCTCTATAAATAGAAGGAGTTCTTCTTCCACCAAAGCATCGACAGAGGAAAATTGACAATCGACAATCTTCAAAGGATCAATAATCTCTATCCACGAAGAGTCGACTACGCTCATCCACCAATCAACCAAAGAACCAACCAACCAACCATCTTCAAGGGATCTTCTCCTCCAGACAGCCTTTTGATCGATGACCCTAGAGTCCCATCAAAGGCGCCAGAGATCCACAACAAGGTTGATTCGTCGTCAGATCGTCAACGGAGTAAAGGAGCCGTTGTATTGCTCGATCTCCACCGTGACACTTTTCCAGAAACCTCATCTCCCTGTACTTAGAATATTCTATTTAGGACTTCCTTCATTGTACACAGATACATTATACGTTCAATAAAGCAAAAAGTTTGTTCAACCTTTTGTTATGTCGAACAGGGAGCTCGATATCTGTAATGACAGGGGTGTTCTTGTTAGCACGATCGGGCCTCACCATATCGGTGTAAGAACGATAGGGTAGAGTATTGGTGTCTGACCCCATTCCCGAAGCAGAGCCGAGGGTCGGTGCACCAAAGGGGATGGCACAGGCTTAGGGGGCACCGGGGCGGGGTGGACCCTGAGCTAGTTGGCGTCGGGGGATCTCCAAAGTCCCTGGGCTACAAGGCGTACGAGAGCTGGGAGGTGCCGTTGGGGATCCCCGAAGAGTCCCTGGGCAGGGTGGCGCATGAGTGCAGTTGCACGCCAGAGGGGGTCCCTGAAGAGTCCCGGGGGTGGGTGGCGCAATAGAACAGTTGCACGCCATAGACTGGCGATCCAACGGATGGTGCTAGGAGTGGAGCAGCGGAAGATGGCACACCATATGGGATGGAACATGAGGAAGATGGGCCTCGCGCTCGATTCAGCGAGGGGATAACTAGCGTAACGATAGATGGCGTGGAGACATCATTGGATGGCGCAAGGACGGGTAGCACCAAGCCGCTGGCGCTAACCAAAGAGACGAAATGAGGGGGAACGTGGGAGGGAAACGAATTTGGATTCGAATTCAAAAATAGGGGTGATGGACGGGAAAAGCAAGGCACGAGGCCCAAGGGCGGGGAAGCTGGATAGGCCCATCCTAGGGTGCGACACCGGAGGTGCCGACCGGGGCGACGGAGAGCTAGGCGAGCCCGGCAGGGGAAGAGCCTCTAAGGAGAGCTGGGGGGGTGGAGGACCAAGGCGGGGGAGCGGGAAACGTCGGAGTCGGCAGACCCAAAAATGAGAGGTTCTCGGTCGGCCAAGGGGCGGCCACACGGGGCAGGGGGTGGCGCCAGCCGCAAGGGGCTGCGCCAAGGGGGCCACGCTACCAAAGGGGAGGCTGATCGTAGATTGAAGCCAAATGGAGCGGAAGCACAAAGGGGAGGACGGGAGATGCCGAGCCAAGGAAGGGGAAGGAGAGACATGTCGGGGGGAGGCAACGATGAAGACTCACCAGGGCCACCCACTCAAGGAGAGGCTGACGGGAGCCTGCCGGAGCGGCCTCTGAGCAAACCTCCTGTCAATTGCACGAAGTCGCCATGGGGAGCTCCACCAAATTGCTCCAGGAAAAATCGTTATATATATATATATATATATATATATATATATAATATATAATATATATTATATATATATTATATATATATATAATATATATATATAAAAATATATATATATAATATATATATATATAAAAAAATATATAATATATATAAAAAAATATATATATATTATATATATATATATATATATATATATATATATATATATATATATATATATATATATATATATATATATATATATATATATTGATAGAACACTATAATTTATTAATCATGAAAGTTTGAGTACCAACTCAGGTTACAAAATAAAGTCAGTGCTTACATTTGATAGTTGTCTTAGCAACCTGTCTATGAACTTCACTAATCAGCCTATTATACCCGTATGAATACTGCTTGTACCTCCACTTGTTCCTATTTTTCTAGAGCACCCATATCACGACTGCCACCACACTCTCTTTTCGATTCTTTTACCTCTTTCTCCACCATGATCGAAGCCTGTGTAATAGAGAACTGCCACTCATCTATATCCCATATGTTTGTTGAACCGAGGACCAAACTTGAACAGCTAAATCTCCCTCATGAAGAACATGTGCCATAGTTTCAGTAGAAGGATCACAACAACAATGACACTTAGATACCAAACTATATCCAAGCCGAGTAATGTTGTCATTAGTTGGCAATTTGTCGTGCAACATTCTCCAACATAAGTGTCACGACCCGCACCCACTGTGAGGGTACGAGTACGTAACAGCGCCCAGCCTACGCCGCAGTGTCGACGGTAGAACGCTGTCCTAGGTTACTATCTAACCAACAACTCACGCAATATATAATGTACTCATCATGATCAACTCCGAACGGAGGACAAGTATAAGATATTGTAACTCAATCACAGTCTAAGCACGATAAGATAACACAGAAGAAATAACAAAGAAACAGAAGATCACTACTAAAATAATAACAACTCTCAACAATCTCAATACTATACAAGCCTCAATCAAAAACAACAGGTTCAACATAAAGAACAGATGCTAGTCTACTAAACTAAATCCCGATCACTCCTGAGTGTCGGGGCCAAGGTAGCCATCCCGTCTTCGGGTCCATAATATGTAGGGCATGTGTCCTCAGGGCAATCATCTGTAAAATTTTTAACAGGTCCAGTCAGGACAGGAACGATTACAACTCATCTAGAAATCTCAAATAAATGACAGAGAACTATAAAGCAGTTATAGACAGTTATATTGATGAAGCATGGCAGTTTATATTCAGGTAATGGTATAGAGAGACAGATAAGGTATAAGGAAAGTAAGTAACTAAACAAGAGAAGAATCATGGCAATAAAGATTGTAAAATAGAAACTAGCTGAACTAGAGTAACATGGTATAAGTCTAGACAGTAAATGTAGACAAGTGTAAACTCCAATGTAAGTCCAGTATAAGACGAATTTAATACAAGATGAATCCAGTACGAGACGATTCCAGTCATAGTGATCAATGATTTCAGGGTGAGTCCAGCCTATACTCTAACAGTGTGTTTTAAAATACCGAGATCGATATATAAACGGCTGTAGGTAATACGACACATCACACACCTGGCCAGGTATGAGATGGCTATCATTCTAGTAGATTCCAGTAGATTCCAGTTGGGAGATTCCAGATTGGGGTATGTCAACATGTCTTACTCAAGTATTTCTCCTCCCAGCAAGTACAAGTGATTCCAGAATACGATACAAAAATCGAGATGAGTCCAGCCAACATGATGATACCAGCAAGTGATTCCAGAGTGATTCCAGTAGGTGATTCCAGTAATAGAAGTCAGACATGATGATACCAGTAATAGAGGCCAGACAAAATGGTATGTGTGTCGCATACATGAATCCAGAATATCCATACGTGTTGTAACAGAGAATCACATACAGCTAACTAGAACTGAAGTACAGTAATTGACAAGTAAATGAGAGAACTATCAGAGAATGTACTCGTCTGCTACTCTGAAAAGAGTAGTATAATATCAGATGTCTGCACCGGAGTCACAATATCCTAAATAGAGCAATATGGGTTATAATATGTTTAAAATAAGGTAAATAAAGTTTATGATGCAATCTACATGATTTCTAGGTCAATCTAGGTCAAAGTTAACTCTAAGTCAAACCTGGTCAACTATCTTGGTCAAACTAGGTCCAAGTCAAACTTGGTCAACTCTGGGTCAACCCAAGTTGACTACACTAGTCAAACTAGGTCAATTGGTCACATCTAGACTCAATGTTGACTTTTGGTCAACTCCAGTGAATCTTGAACTGTTGGGTCCAACCTTCGTCAATTCTAGGGTTTTGGGTCAACTCTAGTCAATCTCCAGTCAAACTAGGTCTAGGCCAATCAACTCAAGTCTAACAACCACCCATAGGTCACTCTAACACTAGGCTATTTACCAAATAGATACAATATATAAATATACACATTCATTTTTACATACATGTTTACATAGGTACCTAGTGAGGGCTAAGGCATATACACAAAGGTGTACTTAGGCTTGTATAGGCTATAGGCCTATACTTGCATAGCACCTATATATGTCACTCAATACTAGGCACCTCATGAATATCTATTCTACTATATAATAGGAAAACTTACATGGTGAAACTTTTGAATTCCGAAAATACCCTTACATACTTATACTAATTAAAAATATTTCATCTACTATATAATAGGAAAACTTAAATGGTGAAACTTTTGAATTCCGAAAATACCCTTACATACTTATACTAATTAAAAATATTTCATTAATTTTAATAAGGACAACTTAGTAATTAGGAAAACTACCATTTGATCTTCCTAAACTAATTAAGAAATGTTAAAATACGTGCAAGGCACGTGCACATATGCTAGTATATATATATATAGGAAGCGGAACAAAAGTTCCTCTTAGAAAATCTCCTAAAAAAAATCCCTCACTCTTGGCCGTAATTTAATGTTAATATTAATGTTAATGTTAATATTAACATTAAATACTAAAATTAACATTAAACTTAACATTAACATTAACATTAACATTAACATTAACATTAACATTAACATTGGTATTAATATAAAAATAAAAATAAATATTAATATTAATATTAATATTAACATTAATATTAACATTAATATTAATGTTAATATTAACATTAACATTAATATTAACATTAAATTACGATCAAGAGTGAGGGGATTTTTTAGGGGGTTTTCTAAGGAGGGCTTTTGATCCGCTCCCATATATATATATATATATATATATAGGAAGAGGATCAAAAGCCCCCTTAGAAACCCCCCTAAAAACTCCCATCACTCTAATCTGCAATTTAATGTTAACATTAATGTTAATATTAATGTTAATGTTAATATTAATGTTAATATTAACATTAAATACTAAAATTAACATTAAACTTAACATTAAAATTAATATTAACATTAACATTAACATTAATATAAAATAATAATATTAACATTAATATTAATATTAACATTAACATTAATATTAATATTAACATTAATATTACGAATTAGAGTGAGGGGGATTTTTAGGGGGTTTTCTAATAGGGGCTTTTGATCCGCTCCCATATATATATATATATATATATATATATATATATATATATATATATATATATATATATATATTCTACTATATAATAGGAAAACTTAGATGGTGAAACTTTTGAATTCCGAAAATACCCTTACATACTTATACTAATTAAAATATTTTATTAATTTTAATAAGGACAACTTAGTAATTAGGAAGACTACCCTTTGGTCTTCCTAAACTAATTAACAAATGTTAAAATACGTGCAAGGCACGTGCACATATGCTAGTATATATAGAGTGATAGGGTGTGTGTGTAAATGGTACATGTGAGGGTTAGATAGTGCAATGTGTGTGTATTGGATGACAGTGATGTGTATAATGTGTCACATATCTATAGTTAATAGAGTGTCAACACACTACACCAAAACAGTCAATCCCTAACGACTATAAGTGTTAGAAAAATATTTCCTAACGTTTTTTACCTTGTTATTTGGGTGTGGGAAATTTTCGTAACGGTATTTTACCGTTAGAAAAAATGAATTCCTAATAGTAAAAAACTGTTGGTAAATAAAATTTACTAACGGTAAAAATCAGTTGGAAAGTAAAATTTGCTAACAGTAAAAAATTGTTGGCAATAGTAAAATACTAACGCTTATAACCCTTGGTAATTGTAACAATTCTAACACTTATAAATGTTACAAAATAAATTTTTGCAACACTATAATTGTTAGCTACTAATGCTTATAACTGTTAGAACCCTTGAAATTACCAACGGTAATACAAATGGATAAAAGATTTTTTTTTTAAATGATGGCTCTATTGGACCTTAGCTTTCAGCAGTAGTAACAAGCAAAAAGTCATATATTTGCAGGTCTTTGACAACAGTGAGCAACAACCCTGTTGACATCATGCTAGATATACAATGTTTATAGAGCCAGGGATCAACATAAACTTCGCAACCGGATTAACATTCCAATAGTCATTAAATTTCATTAAAGCTGAACAAATATCTTGGCTACAATAAATCTCTCATGCTATGTAAGAAAACTAGATTATCTATCAATATCAAATTCAACTCAAACTCATCCAACAAAAATATGGATGTTTGGTGAAGTCTTAGAAGCATAGATGAAATCATGAGTATAACTATTACATCACTAAATTACAATGGCAGCACTACAATTTTAGACCAAAGATCAGCATATTCCTTTCCAATGGGACTGGTAATTGCAAAGCCTGCAAAATAATTGATAAAATGTTAAAACAAATGCAATATTTTAAAATACGTACACAAGGAAGATTAAGTGAGGAACATGTTCTTGTTATCATAATATGTATATATAATATATCATTGTTGAATTTCATACCTTTCATGTATTCAGTTTTGAAAGTAAATAAATTATACTGGAATTTCTTGTGCAATGTACTGCCCTGCCACCTTCAACAAACTCAAACCAAACCATCACCAGCCTAAACAATAAACCTGTCGAATAAGAGGAAACAACTGTTGGTGTAAATATCTGCATGCATGAAAGCAAGAACATAAGATAGAACTAATTTAAAAATATCAAGTCCAAATGAATAACAAAATAATCAAATCTAAATTATTAAGTAGAGTTAAGAAGAGCCTCCTACATGGTTACAAACAAAATAATCTCAATGGTAGATGATAGTGAATCCACAAGGCTTGGAAGTGAATTAAGAAGAGCCTCCTACATGGTTACAAACAAATTCAAAAGTTAAGAAGAGCCTCCTACATAGTTCGTCTTTGAGCAAACCGTACGAATAGTATGATATGCTTACTGAAATTAATACTAGGTTCTACCAATTTGCAGGTATTTGTGTCACGGAGCAAGGAAGAACAACAAGCTAAAATGTTATACCATGTTTGTGACTACTGCCGAGGTTGTTTGGCACCAATATTTCAACCATGTCTCAAGTGTAACAATGAGCTAAGCCAAGTTGAGTTTCACAAATGTAACTTGATCAGCTCGATACTTCTGGGCTTGGAAAATACTTCTAAGCAAAGTCTCGTAAAACTACAGTAATTGTGCTCAGGAAAAAAAAAAAGAGAAGCAAACACTGATAGGGGTTAATTCAGTTTGCTAGATTCAGAAGGAACCGAGTAATGGTAAAAGAGGCGCATAACAATGAGGGATGAGGGATTAATTCTGTATGTTATACATCTATTAGAAACTGAGCATATCTGAATTTATACCAGACAACAGAGAATTTATCAGATTTTAAGATAAGATAGATTTTAAGATCAGACAACAGAGAATTATGTATGATAAAAGAGGTGCACTCATTTTCTCAGGACTAGGGGCCAAATAAGAATGCCTCGAGTCACAAGAGTCACAAAAAAAGAGCTCAAAAGAAATAAACGTCAAGGTCATGATTATAGTACAAGGAACTAATGTTCGTATAAATCCAGATAATGTTTTACATTCCAGACAAACCTATTAGATAACTGATTGAGCATTTAAAATTTAAATGTATCAGCTCCTTGAAAACTTTATGAAGATGAATCCATCAGCTGCAAGAACAGAAAGGACAAAACAGAAACTTTAGATCTGCATGGTTACAAACAAATTCAAAAGTTAAGGTTTCCTTAAAAGCTTGCATTTTATGTATTTTGTATGAAAACAGGTACATGGTTATTGAAGTCCACTGAGTTCACAAAGGAGTGATAATAATGTGACCTGCCTCCCCTTAGTTGGCATCCTTATCAAAGGATTGCACACCAATAATACTAGAGTTCTTTTCAAGGAAGATGAGCATACATAGGACACTATATACTTTAGCATCCAAGTGAAATCATAGGTGAATGAGGACAAAAAGGACGGATCGAGAAATTTTATTCAGTGGGGGCACATAATATGTAAAGGGGGCTTGAGGAGTAGGAAAAGAAATTGTAAAACGCCTTTAATTTGGGAATCCAAGTTTGAACGTAAGAAAGACCTCCAACATATAACACGACTGTTTAACCACCTGGACCAAAGGAGGCCCAGATTTATTTATACTTGAGATACCAACTGCCTTCAACGTGGGTCTACCCCTCATGACAAGATAAACCTTTCAGTCTAAATGGTTACATATTCTACCTTAAATTGTGAGTTTGGCACCCGCTTAAGCCCGCTAAGGACTAAGGTAGCAGGTTAGCTTCTGGACCAATTACAAGCTAAGCAATAGCTACCATCATAGAGAAACTATAGAACCAAGTTGTTTTAACTGGTCGCTTGAGCCTAAAGCATAGCTGGCAAGTGGTAAAAACCCGCTTCATTATAGCAGCTGCTACAGAATACTAGTATCTTAAAATAAAAGGTTCAGATGATAAACATAATCCTGTTTAAAATTTATGGAGTTTACATCATTATATCAGCTGCTATAGGACAAATGTAAAATATCAATTCTTAATTAGAAAAATAACGAACAAGCACATCCAATTTATGAAGTACCCCACTAACAACAATGAATACCTACATATACAAACCACTACCCAACAATAAACCTATTCTCGACCACTGCATTTAAAGGCATAATTGATGATACAAGTGACAATCACAACATTCAGCAATCAGTTTTGGGCAAGAAGTTGATGGTTCGTGCAGACATTCCATAATGCTATATTACCGTCTCATAAGAAACACCTTACAGTAAATTGGACAACAATGACCTTTAAAGCCTGCAAAAACTATGGGTTGAATTTGGGTCTTAAACTATTAGATTCTGAGATGCCTGTGCAGCGATATAAACCAAAAAGAGTGAAAAAATCATTAATCAGAAAATTTCAAAGTTCAACTGTAGTTAAGATAAGAACTTGTACAAAAAGATTGGCATTTTTAGATGCAACTGGATTTCTGGACTAACAGAAAATAGCTTGAAGCATGATGATTACACATTATCAACATAACTTTGTACAAGCTAAACCTAATCAAACTAAATTCAGATTGCCATTGTTGAAGCATCATAATGCAAGTTTTAGAGAAAGTTGAATAATAACCCTATCATTGTTGTAACACCGAAGGTTTAATCATCCTTCTACAAGTTACAACAAAGAGAAGTGTCCACCCTGCTATTCAAGGAGATTGTTACACAACACTAGCTTGTAGGCATCAGGCTACAAGATACATTCATAACTCCCTCAAAATAATAGATGATAATGATAACCCAACCCCAAACATGATCTAAGACATAACAAAGAAGATAGTATGTAACATCAAAAGTTGTCGGGTAACACTAGTTTCTAATTTTACTGATTTTTATAACTTGTTTATTTATTTTCTTCATTCTTTGGGACTGCTTTTGGAAGTGGGAGGGAGGCTGCTCCCAAATATTGCTTATAATTTTTAACAGCAGCAGCAGTACTAAACCCAGTCCGGGTCAAAAGGAGGCCAGCCATGAAACACAAATGTGAAATGCAAGATACACATAAACATAGAATTCTATGAACATCTACAATAGTTGTCAAACTAGGAAACATAAGTACTCAAAATCAATGTTGTTTTGTATTATGTCAATGCCAGATCCATGTCAAACACAATACAAACACTCGGAAAGACACCAAGGCTAGCCAAAATTAGTCACATTCATATATATGAAACAAGGTTGACACATTTCTGGCCGAGGAACTATGAACCCATGTAACTAAGGAATGATCGAAAGATTTTTTTCCATAGAGATTGTAATAGATTACCATGCGATCAATAAGATCTTGCTTTTTGGCAGTTCTCCTTGGTCATAAAATTAAAATTGTAAATAGCGTATCTGCATTCGTTCTCAGGAAGGATGACATTAAAATTATTGTAGTCAAAGGTGGGCTCACCGACCTTCTCTACGACGACCTGCTTGAGCTTCTTATCAATTTGTAGATTATGAACTGATGAGTAGTCTTCGCCTTTAGCACCAAGAAAGACGAGCTTGCACTCGACATTCATAGCCATCCCGAATGCTGCATTGGCCTGTAAATTCCCAAATTAAATAAAAAATCACATTATTCTACCAATTAAAATTTATAAGATCAAAAACTTGAAGAAATAAAAAGAAAATATTCCAAGTGATTAAAGCAATCCCTTGCAAACTTCATTCCAGATCTTTAACAGTTAATGAACAAAACTCATTCAGATGTTCACTAAAACATCTATTGATCCTAACATTTCTAGGTATCCACCAAAATTTCATATAGTCCAATAATAAGTGACTACTCTACCGTGATCGATCAGCATCGGATCACAAAATTAGTTAACTCGCTACAAATGACTGGGATCTTCCAGGCTTAAAGAACCGATCACCAAACCAAAGACAAAAAGTTATACATATAGAGAGACATTCTAAGATAAGAAACCCTAAAATAAGAAAAATCATCAAAAAATAGAACAAGAAGAACTCATTCAGATGTTCACTAAATCCATTCGCTAATCCTAACATTTGTACATCTCCACCCAAAATTTCACGGACTCGTCTACTGTGATCGACTGCAATTTAGAACACAAAATTACTTTAAAATATGTTACTAATGAAACGACTTCCCTGGGCCAACTTCCTCACGCGGCTCCACATCTTTGTCTTCATCCTTTGCTGCAGAGAGAGGACGGTGATGGCAAGGAGGCGAGTGACGGCATCGATGTGGTTTCCAGATTTGAAGGTGTTGATGGAGACGCATGTGAGCTCGAGGAGGAAGAAGCTGGGGTTAGGGATTTCTATAGGGAAGAAGAAGAGAATATGAATACTATGATGCGGGGGCTGCAGATTTGGGAGAGGGGTTAGGGCTAGGGATATAACACTTTAGTATGGCACGTGAGTGTCACATGACATTTTTTCCTTAAACAACGGTTATAAGCGTTGGGGGGAAAACATCATAGCTTATTGATATTAAATTTAGTTTTTAGCTAGTTATGCTAACGGATTTTTAATAAACTAATGGTGCTTTACTGTTAGGAATTTATAACGTTAAAAAATTGTTAGTATTTGGAAATTTTATGTGTTAGTAAAAGCTTATTTTGGTGTAGTGACAGGAATTAGAAAACAGAGTTGTGCATGCAGAAATCTGAAAACAGTGCTTGTGTGTGTGTAAAGAGTGAGATGTGAGTGATACAGTGTTGGTAGGGAATCAAATAGGGAAAAAATGTGTTAGTGTGTGTGTGTGTTTTGGAGAACAATAGCTAGGTTGTGTGTCAATTTAGTTAACAAACTAACATGTGTGTGACACTTCACTAACCACTCACTCATGAATTATATCTAGACACACACACCACACTACACATACAAAACCAAACTTACCTACATGAATCTCTCCTCCCTGATACACTCCCCCTGCCAATCAATTCCTTTAACCCAGGCTGCAGCAATTGTAACCCTGACCACACTCGATCACAAGGCATCCCTGCACAGGTCTGTGCAGTCCAAGCCTACCTGGCCAATCCGTACACAAGTGCACCTACCCATATTTCCAATATGAGAGGAAAAACCTGTGATACTCTAACCCCATTTGATACCTATAAGTCATTGGCCCAATTCTAAACTGCCTTGCTGCATGCCCTGTACTACTCATGTCCTTCTCTTCATATTAGTCCAAGTGTGCTGACATGCAGTCCCTTCACTGAACCCTCATCAACCATTGATATAATTTAGGATACTATACCAATGTTAAGATTCCTACTTAAAGGCAGTACATATATATTTATATATCTATTTCAGATACACACACTTATATATCTATATTAGGTATAAACAAGTTTCCCATCCTACTTAACCTCTTCAACTCAGTTACAACTGATCTCCCCCAATTCAGCCTTCCTTCACTCACTACAACCTGACTGTCCACTCTTGGTTAATCCAAAAGAATGAACCCCTATATTGTTCGACCCCTTGTGATATCAGCTAATATTTAGTATCAGTCACACTTACCTTCCCTCTCTTAATTTCTGCTGTAGGGTCTAATCTCGAGCTCCCAACTCCAAGTATCTTGTACCCTCTGATACTCCAAGTATCATTTGACTGAACCTCATACTAGTTAAGGCCTACATCACCCTCTATATAAAACTCTTGGATATAGGTCTATTGCCCCAGATTCTGATACATTGATCCTATACTAATTCTGATTCATGCCCTGCTGAGCCCCTTTCTCACTGCTATTTCCTAACCACAACACACACCCCCATATATCAGTAGGCTACCTCTCATATCCTCTAATACTTGCAACACACTTAAACCCCCAAACCAGAACTTTGATACTCATTTCGAAATCAAAAAACCTACCCAGCAAACAATCAACCTTACAATAGTCTAATACACATGTAATGGTAGTTTAAAACATCACAAATCAGTTTAAATGTGGAAATCAACTTCAGAATTTCGAAACAGACACATGTATCAGTGATTTTAGGGAAAATGACATTCGAAAATCAAAATCGTGATAATATTATGAATTAGAGGTTAGTAAACAATAGTGTAGGTATCATGGGGCCACACGAGTCTTGTGGTGTCCCTACGATAGGATACGGCGTGTCCAATCATGTTCGAACACACACGGACACTCGCACAGGCACACAGCGTCGTGCACGCGTGCACGTGTGTCTAGTGCACGACACAGGCCACGTAGAGACACGTGGCCGTACACACGTGTACGCCTAGGGTAGGGGTACGTGTCCACGTACCTGAAACGTGTCCACGTCACGTCTCGTGTCGATTTTTAAGTCATGTCAGTGGCGCGAAATCACGCGTGCAAAGCCCGTGCGCGCGGCCAGTGCGGCTAGTGCGAGGAGGAGAACTCCTCGCACACTGCACCATATGGGCTCAAATTTTGGGAGAGCCATGTCAGTTAATGCCCTGACATCCTTCTAAAATTTGGTGCATCCCCGTGTCCGACACAGTGAGTTATCCAGCCCGAGATGTAGGACAGTGCACGTATCCTCGTACGCGCGTGTCCAACACCAAATCCGACACAAAAACGACACCAAAATACCTAACACCCTTCACAAAAATTAACATACACATATAGATCTTGGGATCCATGTAATTAGTTTTACAAAAATCGAAATAGAATCCTAAGGGGCATTCTATCAAACACCCACACTTACACATTGACACGTGCCCGATACGGACACCAAACGGACACGAAATTGACCCAAACTTCAGGGACAGCTAGGGGACTCCTAGATCTAGCCCTAAATGCAAAGAAAATAGAATATTAGATCATTTGTGGAGTTTTACCTATAGGTGCAAAAAGCAAGAAAGAGCTCCAAATGGGGGGTGTTCTCCTTGATGGCCAAATGCTCCAAATTGATCCACGGCTGAGATTACTCTCCATGAACAGTAAGAAGAGGTTAATTAGAACCTAATGCAAAAGATTTGAGCCAAAAAGGACTT
The DNA here is from genome assembly GCA_029216955.1 of Iris pallida. NCBI lineage: Eukaryota > Viridiplantae > Streptophyta > Magnoliopsida > Asparagales > Iridaceae > Iris > Iris pallida. Next base: position 2,083,229 of record JANAVB010000599.1, on the reverse strand, counting down.
AAAATGAGAAAGTTATGGATTGGGGAAGATGGCGCTTTACCTCTTTCTTCAATTTGTTGAAATATTACAAAGAGGCAAGAACAATCAATAAGAAGATTATTTATAGGGAGGGGGAGCCCTATGGCTGGTCATAAAGTGGAAATTAGGGTTAGGGTTTAGTCTAATGGGCTATGGACTTAAGTCACAAGTCCTTAAGTCATGAAGTCATAAGTCATTTCATTAAACCTTAAGTCATAATATGATTTCACTTAAACTAATCCTCCTATTCCAAAACTAGTTTCTAATGACTAAAAGTAGGTTAACCTAAGTTAGACTAGGGTCACCATGGCTAGGGTTAGCTTCTAGGCTAGTCTACTAAGTCTCAATGAGTCAAAGTCCAAACTAGGAATCACCAATTTCAATAATTCAAAATAAATTCAAATAAGCCAAAATGACCAAATTATCCCTAGGCTAAAAATGATAATAAATCATCCTAATGACATGGTTAGGCTCTAGGTCATGCAGTCTCTAGGGTTTCACTAGCAGTACATCAAAATCACAAGTCATGACTTAAAACAGTTTTTAAATAGTCCAAAAATGATTAAAAATCACCAAAAATCATAATGTGAAATAAATATCAATAATAATAATTATAATTACTAAATTTCAAAATTACCCTCATCTGGAAAATTGGGTGTTACAATAAGATAGATCACTTTGTTGGAATATATTTATTCCAAATATGCTTGAAATAAGGAAGTTGAGGTAAGTGAGAACGAGCCACATCCCAAGCTGATGAGACAGAAAATATACCTGAACGGGAATAGCTCAAGTTCCAGTCCCCATTTACTTGATTAATATACTGACTAGCAAGCCTTCGCCCAAGAACTAGCCTCTTCCACACATGAGAAGCATTAGAAGTTAGCTATACATGTAGCTCAGACTCATGCGAGCAGTATTTTATTTTAAAGAACTGAGTCCATAGAGAAGTTTGTGTCATAAATTTCTACCATAACTTGATAGTCATCGCAGTCATGACATCCTCCAAACGTCTAACACCCAAACCTCCTTCTTCTTTTGTACGAGCAATAGAGCCCCATCCCAACCAAATCCGCTTCGCAACCCCTTCATGAGAGCCCCAAAAGAAGGAGAAAAACATAGATTCCAATCTATTCTGCACTGCCACAGGTGGATCACACGCTGCCAATGTATAGACAGGAATTGAAGCAAGCACATTCTTAATTAAAACCAATTTTCCTCCAGGAGATAGAATTTTGTTATGCCATCCTTCCAACTTATGTCGAATCTTGTCTAGTAGCTCTTCTACATCCCCCCATTACGCCGACCAGCCATTAGGGGACAACCAAGGTATGTAAACGGAGGAGAACCCACATTGAAGCCAAAACGAGTAGCCAATTCTTCTCCCTTCTCAGGTCGTTCTTTCATAGAAAGATATATTGAAGACTTATGTTTGTTAATCTTCTGACCCAAAAATAATTTATACTTAGATAGGATGTCATTGACCACCCCGACCGTTCTCAAATCTCCTGCTGAAAAATGAAGCACATCATCTGCATGGGCTAAATGTGTGACAGGAGGACATCCTTGATGAGTGAATAAAGGAGTAAAGCCCTCAGTATCTGGCAACCGCTTCAAACTCCTAGTAAGAACCTCAGCTGCTATAATGAATAATGCAGGAGACTATGGATCACCTTATCTCAGGCTACGAAAAGCTTAAAAATATTCAGTCGATTCTCCGTTTATGAGAGGTGAATACCATACATTATTCACAATCCGCAACATCATATCAACCTACTTATTATGGAAGCCAAATCTGTGAAGCACCTTCAACAGATACTGCCAATCAACCCTATCATAGGCCTTTGTCATATCGAGTTTTATTGCAATGTTACCTCCTCTATGCTTCTTGTTCATCTTGGCCATCATCTCTTGAGCCAATAGTATATTATCCACTATCTCTTGACCTTGCACAAACCCACTCTATTCCTGTGAAATCAGACGTGGGAGCAGAGGCGCTAATCGACGAGAAAGTAGCTTAGATATAATCTTGTTAAATATAGTACAAAGGCTGATGGGCCTGTAATCACCAAAAGTTTTTGGCTATTTAATCTTAGGGATGAGCACAATCGATGTGTTAGTGAAAGACCGAGGAAGGGAGAACCCGTCCATGAACATGGATATAGCCTCACGAATATCATCACCAACAATATCCCAACTGTGTAAGTAAAACGATGGTGTAAACCCATCGGGACCGGAGGTACTAGTTATATCCAAACTCTTGATTGTATCCAATATTTCCTCCTTAGTTGGCTCAGCAATAAGAATAGCATTATCTTCATCTGTCACGATACTAGGAATGAGATTTAGCATATCATCATCATCCTAAATTTCCCCTCGTTCATACGATTTGGTAAAGAGTTTCTTCGCATATGTGTGGATGTCCTATTTTTTAGAAAATATGACTCCAGTATCTTTAGCAATAGAATGAATGTGCAGTGACTTCTTCCTATTATTCACACAGCCATGAAAACAAGCTGTCCCCATCCAGGTCCCATTTGAGACGAGCCTTTTGTCGCCAATAAGCTTCTTCCGTACGAACTTTTTGTTTGAGCAGAGCTGAGCCTTCGACAACTTTTCAAAAGAAGCCTGATTGTTCATAGCCTCATGTTGAAGCTCTGCTATCAACACATCATCTTCCACTTCCTTTACTGATTGAAAATATCACCATATGAGTTCCTACTCCAAATCGATAAAACTTTTCTGCATACATCAAGACGAAGAGAAACTCTAGTGACTGTATTCGGGTGATCAACCGAATGCCATGCGTGATGAATAAGAGCTGAGAACTCCTCATGAGACGTCCATAAGTCAAAAATCTGAATTGTTTCCTCCCTCCTACAGGTTCTCGTTTGAATTGAGCAAGAATAGGAGCATGATCCGACTCCAATTTGTTAAGATGATCCACTTTAGACATGGGAGCCAATCTGAGCCAGGCACTATCAACCATATCCCGATCCAGTCGAGAGCCACACTTGCCATCCTTCATCGATTTTAGCCAAGTGAAACAACTCCCTGAATACGAAAGCTCAGATAATCCAACCACCATTTTAAAGTTCGCAAATTCCTCAATTGAGACAGGATCAGTAATACGGCCACCAATCTTTTCCTCCGACCTGAGAACAGCATTAAAGTCACCCCCAACCACCCATGGGAAAGAATGAGTACTCTAAAACTGAGATAACCTGTCCCAAAGCAAATGACGACCCTCCTTCGTATTATCACCATGAACTACTGTAACATAGCTTCTGAAGGTAACAAATGATGAGCAACTATAACGGATAATGCCTGATCAAACGAGTCTCGAATCAAATGTCACACTCTACCTTAGCCATCATCCAGATATTACCACAATCATTAGAATAAGCAGCTGAAAATCTGAGCTTAACCTTATAGGAAGCAAGCTGGCTAACGTCCACCTTAGGCTCAATGATGGCGAGAAACACAACTTTATGCATCCTCACAAACGATTTGATTCTTTTAAGAGTCATTTTACTAGCTACTCCCCTCACATTCCATAGAAGGATGTTAAACATTAAAGGATTGATATTTACTTGAGGATTGTGTGTTGGCTTGTTGACGAGTGACATGATCGGAAGGCTCCACCGCCTTCTTGGTTTTCTTCCTCCTTTGGATACAGTTGATGTGATCGCGGTTTGAGGCTCTCCCTCTTGGGATCCGGCTATCATCTTCACTGCCTCTGTCTTCCAACTGGAGGTCTTCTTTCTCGAATTCATCAGCCTAATTGAGAAGAGGATCACGCACTTCTTCCTCCTCCAACTGATCGGGTTCTCTTTCAGTATGTGGTTCTCCAGCTAACGAATCATCAGGCAGAGCTATTTGAGCAACTTCAGTAACCGCCATCTCCTTCTCTGTCTCAGCCGATGGGACATGCTGATATAGATCAATCGCCTCCGTCCTCGGAACCGGAGCAATGGTGACCGGTTGTTCAGTTGCAACAGATAGGTTAGAAGGAATTAATGGCGCTTCTTTTCTAAGCAAATTTGTTTATCTGTATCAATGGCGACCTCGGTAGGCGGGTTAAGACCCTGATCCCCGTCATTAAGGTGCGAACATCCTTCATTGGGACGCTACATTAATTGAGTAACCACCAAATCATCTTGATGACGATATGTCCATCCCCGACGTAGCCTTCTCAACCATAGTGTCTTCTTGAACAACTTCTTTACCCTTATTCTTCAGTTTACAATGATTAACATATGTCCTTGGTGATGACAGTGTGAGCAATACAGAGGAGTGTACTCGTATTCCAAGTTTTGCCAAAAACTTCTCCCACGAGGCAGATTGATATGAATACGGTGTTGTAGAGGCTTACTAGCGTCGATTTCAATAAATACCCTGGCTCGGCTGGGTCAGAAAGTTCAGACGTGGCTTTATCAATCTTCAAAGGTGTTCCAATCGCCGAAGTAATAGCAAAGAGCGCCTCTTTGTCATATAAGTGATGAGGTAAGTCAGAAGATCAACCCACACAGGCATAAGAGATGATTCATAAGAGGGTGAGAAATCAGGTTCCCACTTAAAGATCTGCATTGGAGCTCTTGAAACAAACCACGTGTCTTTAGAACGCAGACGAAGGTAGTCTTGTTCAACTGAAGGTCGAATCAGGATATGTTTCCTGTCAATAACACCAGCCTTGATAGAACCCTGGAATTGAAAACCTGATAGAGCTTTACGGATAACCTCTATCGAAGGTTTGGTATATGAAAACTTCCTAATGAGTGCATAACGGAAAGGGCTGGAGAGGGTTTGTTCTTCTTCATCAGAAAAAGAGATCATTGGCGCTCCTTTGAACGAAAAAACCGTTCTCGGAGGTAGACGAGGAGGGTCTTCAACCCGTCCAGCAACTACTGCTGCAAAAGGACTTGGCCATGATGATGCCGGCCCGCCAAAGGCCAAGCCGGAGCCGCCGGAGAGAAAACTACCAAGAGCTAGAGGCGCGGCGCACTAGGGCAACGCGCGTCCTCCATATATATATATTAATATATAATATATATATATATATATTATTATATATATATATATATATATATATAGTATTAGGCTATTATAAATTAATCATATATATACAAAATTGTATTTAAAACTATTTGGCTGTATAACATCCAAAAATAATTTAAAATAATTCTACTATGTTATGGAAATCTAACATGGCTCTACCAAGTAGGGTTGGCTAGGTTAGAGTCCAAATATATTTTCTAGTCAAATGGAACCTGAAAAGTCAACCAATGAGTCTGTTGTGTCATTCGTAAATAAATAGCACATAAAAACTCGATTGAGTTGTACACCCTTGGCATGTGTGTCGTCGGCTCAAAATATGTCAAAATCGTATATTGGCTCAATTGGGTTTGATCTATGTCGAGTCTCGAACTCTAGTGGAAGTTAGGTTTAGAATTACGGTCAACGGTCGAATGGCCTAAATTTATTTGAAGTTGTGCAAAGTCAAAAGAATGTAGGGGACATGTTTAGATGTGACATTATATCTAATTGAAGGTGGACTTGACTACTTCAAAACTCATAAAGGTTGTTTCAAAAGATTGGTAGTTATTGTGCTCCAAAAATCAAAGCTACGAAAAAAGCATCTATAGTCATAATTAATTGTTAAATATAATTTAATAAATATTAAATCATATAAAATAAATGAAAAAAATCCCAAAAATCAGGGTGCATGATAGGTAGGACAGAAGCCCTCATCTACGGGTTTAAATAGCTAGGACAGAAGTCCTCAAGATCCTTTAAAACATATTATCAAGTCAGGATTGGAGCGAAGCACAAACTCTAACAACAGTTCCAAGTAAATGATAAATGCTATAAAATAGTAATAGTAAGTGTAATACATGATGAGCATATAGAAATGTACTATAACTATCTAGTATAACCTGTAATAAGAATGAAAAGATAGAGTAATAAAGAACATCGCAATGAACATAAAATAGACATGAAAGAAACTGAACAAATATATTTTTGATCATTATTTATAACATTGTTCTATCAATAACAAGTCCACAATAGTATGGCTCAATCATACGGTAACTTATGTGGCTATCCACAATAGTACGACTCAATCCAGTAGGATTGGCTATCCACCATATCATAATAGTACGGCTCAATCCAACAGGATTGGCTATCCACGATACCACAATAGTACGACTCAATCATATAGTTAAGCGTATGTTAGCTATCCACAATTATAAGATGGTGTCAACACATGAACAGGGAGATCGAAATGTACAACGAGACATGAAAATAGTATGTACATCTAGACAGAAATGATAAATAACTCGTGTAACCATTGTATCAGGGATCAAGTAGAATATCACTAAATACATGAATCATAACAAATATCAGATAATAGAAACTATCAGAGAATGTACTTATCTGTGGTCCTGAGCAACAAATGTGGATTGAGGTCGAAAGTTGAGTCACAAAGACCTAAATATGAAATCAATGTCAATTGATATTTTGGTGTGTTAAATAATGATATCTAATGTGAAATATGAATTCTAGTTCAATTCTAGGTCATAGAGGTCAAACTAGGTCAATACTAGGTTTCTGTGGTCAAACTAGGTCAAAATTACCCTAAAGGTTGACCTTTAGGGTTAAACAAGTCAACACTAGTCGAAATACCTAAATTTCTAGGTCCATACCTTGTCATACCAAGGTAATCTAACCTATACTAGGTAATTAGGCTTGTCCTATGTAATTACCTATTTTGGATACTTATAGGGTATCTTGCAATACCTTACCCTATTACACCAATACCCTATACACGACTCAATACCCTATACAAGTATCCATGTGTCACATTGATACCCATTTGGATATCCAATACCTTGTCATTGTCCACCCTTTCCTAGGTGTCATACCCATACAAAGGTAATAAATACCTTAACCTTGCTAAACTTGGACACTCTTCTCTAACATAGGCTCATAGCCTTTATATGGCAATTACCTATGCATCTCTACCCCTATACCGTACATCATTATTCATACATATGTCCTTTATCTATATACCTATCTACCCCTACCTATACACATCCGTCCCCACTCACTATCCTAGGATATTACCTATACGCCCAGATACTAGGTTACCTATTACCTATCCTATATGCAAGTATCCTATACCCTTAGCCATCTAGACTCTCACACAACCCTCACACACACAAACTATACACACACATACCCATGGCTCTCTCAACACACACACACATCCTCATACCATGTGCAGCTCAACCGTGTTGCCTAAGGCAGCCACTGCTGCCCTGTGGTGGTATGCACACATGTGCACATGTATGCACAGATTGCCCTATGTAGGGAACCTTTATGCCTATGTGCACAAGTGCACAGGTTCCCCCTCTTTCTGCCTTACTGCTTCTGTGCTACCCATGCATGCTGCCTTGCTAAGTAGGACAAGTGTGTTGCTGCTGCCTGCACACAAAGTATGCACAAAATGATGTGCAATCTGTGTGCACATGTGTGCACACTTCTTGCACCCCCATTATTGCCTATTGTTGTACAACAGGGACTCAATTCCCTCTTCCTAACTGCTACACTCTCTCACACATTCCTGGTAGCTAGGACTGTACATATGGTCCTGTACTCAAGTGCCCAAAATCAATACCTGTGCACTCTTTTGTGCACATGCTGCTAACATATTCCCTCTCACCTATATTTGCCTTCACCTGCTACTGTTACTGTTCACAGGGGCTCCCCTCTTACACTACACGCTGACGAACACCTCCCCTAACATGCCTCCTATGTAGATGCACATGCACTCACCTACACATATACCTACCTACATACACCATATGTATATAAGCATAATGTATCCTATTCTAATTGCCTATATCCTTACTCTCCTCAACCACTCACAAGCACATGGCAGTCATACCAACACACACACACACACATATATATATATATATATATATATATATATATATATATATATATATTGTAAAATATATATATATAATATATATATATATATATATATATATATTTTTTATTATATATATATATTATATATATATCTATATATATATTTACAATATATATATATATATATAATATATATTAATATATATATATCTATATATATATATATATATTGTCTTGTACTCTAAATCACTTAGTATTTATTTCAAGATAACATGTTCTCTACCTTATTCATGTACTCAGCTTCCTTACATGTTCTTGATGCTATTTCTCTGTATTTCTATTCAAGTACATCAAATATTTATTCTATTATGAGTTATATATTTTCTACTATGCAATAGAAATTCTTTCAGAGTTATGTACTTCGCTCCAATCCTGACAGGATAACTATTTTTAGGTAATGTTATTCTCCACCCCTGGACTTCATGAAGAAAGATCTCTATGTATTTTTAGATCGTGAGTTGACCTCTAGAGAGCTCCGGGTCATTATATTTTGATTTAGTTTTGTTATCGGATTGTCTCTGATACATTCTTGTTATGTATGTTCATTGTAGACTTTAGTTGTTTCAGTGTTATTGACATCTTTCTTGTTTCATATCTTCCTTAGCTGTTTGTGATGTGATTTGAGTACATGTATTATTGTAGATCATTTAGATGTTGTAGATAATTATTTGGTACTTAACAGCGTTTACACGTCGATACTATGGCGTAGGCTTGGCATGGCCCACGTAGTCGTGTCCGAATATTCGGGTGCAGGTCATGACATACGTCATTCCCATCGCTTATTACATACTCTGGGATTTTGATCCATTGGCTGACTGTAATCTAGACTACGATTAGTGGTTTCAATAATGACAAAAGCTGCCGAGAGGGGAAAATATGCCTGAAAATCCAAATTGGCAATCTGAAACAGAGGCAACCTGCTACATCATTGACGTAGGAGCTTGTTACAATATTTTACTGGACCATGGATACATGAGCACATGATTGTGTCATCCATCCTACACCAATGCTTTAAGTATGTTAATAGCGACAGTGTAGTAAAACTGAGTTCGCAGACATCGATCCCTTCGAAGGGGTTGAAGTTTACTATACGAAATCTCGTCTATTCTGGAAGAATCATCGAAAGGACTTAGTTGAGGACGCTGATAATGAGGCAGAAGCTCGGACCTCCTTTGATAGGCCTATCAAAGTAAGATTAAAGGAATGCCCTACAACATTGACGGCCAATCCTCCGGCGAAGGCTCCAACTCCATTAGTAGTCCGGCTGAAAGGAATGCCGCCAACAAGGGAAAATTCCTCAGCTAAGCCCTATATAGTAAAATTGTGCAGTCCGTCTCTTCCCTCTTCAGTCCCGCCAACCATAGATATTGGGGGTAGTATTCTGAAGGACATTATTGTACCTTATTTTCATGTATTTGACAATATAGTTTCGAAGGACGATTTGTCCTATTTTGTCAATAAAGTGATGCCTTCAGATTACTTTTCTTCTCTCGCTGTTTATTCCTTTGAGCAAAATTTGAGGTTATCGCATAGATATAAAACGTCTGTTTATTCAATGAGCCTCGTGAACGCATACTTTATAGTACAAGCCAGGAAAAAAGGAAAGCCCATTACCTTCGATCGAGTAGAAGGCTTTCGGTCCCACATCCTCCGTGAGTCAAAACATAAAACCAGTACGGTACAAACTCACCACTACACTCCTCAAGCCCGACGTATCACCCAGAATAGGGTATGATTTAAATAGCAATATGGTCCTTAACTGGTAAGGGTTGACACTTGCCATCAAGATTAATGTCCCTAAAGGGGGAGTCTGACCAATATTTCCACAAGACCCGCTGCGGTCTAGGGTTGTCTCATCCAAGTCTCATAAATTTTACAATCCATGGAAGAAACATACTTCTATTTTTAGACTCTTCTATGACTCGACGAGATGCATTTCGAAAAACATTATCAGTAAATATGACGTCCGTAGACCAGATCGATAAAGATTCCAATTCTTCGAGCCCTTTCAAGTCGAACCTTGGGTTTAACAACGTGATTCTCAATGGGAAAAATGCTTCGAACAATGCGAACCTTCCATCGAAGATGAGTTCGTAAAAATCAAACTGGGAAATAAATCTTCTTATAAGCGGATCTTTATTAGCAAAAGCTTAAGAGGAGAATACCGTAAATCTCTTATCGAGCTTGTAAGGGAATACATAGACGTCTTCGCCTGGAGGTACATAGATTGCCGTGTTTGGATCTAAACATCGTCGTACATAAATTAAATATTTTACCAATTGCTAAACTAGTAAAGCAATAGCAACGATGGTTCCGCTCGGATGTCATGAACGCTATTGAAGTAGAGGTGAATAAACTGATATCAACGGTTTCATCTGTGAAGAACAACACCCAGATTGGTAGCCAATATTATCCGCATCGTCAAGAAGAATGGAAAGATCCGAATATGTATAGATTTTTGTGATCTGAATGCTGCTTGTCCAAAAGATGAATTTTCGTTAACTATCATTGACGTGATGGTAGACAACACCTGTGGGTTAGAGCATATCCTTTATGGATGGTTACTTAGGCTACAACCAAATTAAGATGTTCCCAGATGACGAAAGACATACGTCGTTTCAGACTCTAATCGATGTATTCTGCTACATGGTGATGCCATTTATCCTGAAAAAACAGGTGCTATATACCAGCGAGCTATGAGCACCATATTCCGCAAACACTTGCGTAAGATAGTCGAAAGTTATTTTGATGACATCGCTATCAAAAGTCATTTCCATGGTGATCACGTCCATGGCTTAAGGACCGTCTTCGACTTAATGAGGGCACATCAATTGAATATGAACCTGACCAAGTCCTTCCTGGTATCTAGAGGCAATTTCTTGGGTTTTACCATCACTTTAAAGAGGATTCACGTTGATCTCGAGAAGACAAAAGCTATCATTGGGATGCAACCATCGAAGAACCTTCATGAACTTCACAGTCTTCAAGGGCGCTTAGCATACATTCGAAGTCTTCAAGGGCGCTTCGCAGTCTTCAAGGGCGCTTAGCATACATTCGAAGGTTTATCTCTAACCTTTTGGGTCATTGTAAGCCCTTCACCGAACATATGAAGAAAGGAGTATCTTTTGTTTGGACCGAAGAGTGCCAATGAGCCTTCAAAGACATTAAGGGGTACCTCACGAACCCTCTAGTTTTAGTTTCCCCAGTCATTAGAAAACTCTTTTTACTATACGTCCGAGCCATGGATTATTTTTTGGCGCTTTGTTGGCCCAGAACAACGATACAGGCTACGAGTAAGCTATCTATTACCTCAATCGGCAGTTGGTAGGAGCCGAACATAGATACACTCTGTTGAGAAAGAACGTCTTGTCCTGGTTTTTGCCATTCAGAAAACCCGTTATTATAGTGGGACAGAAGATTCATGTTATCTCGGGGTCAATCCCCCATGGTCCTCATGACCAAACCGGGAGCACTAAATTTACACCTTACTACGTACGCAATACTATTATCACCATATGACATGGTGTTTGTCCTATAAAAGTGATCAAAGGCCGAGCATTAGTCGACTTCCTGGCTGCTCATCCGGTAGCTGAAAATTCAAAACTTTATGAGATATCCCAGATGTAATGAAGCCCACATTGTCACGATCGCTACCCAAATTTTTGGGCCGGACCGAGTCATGTCCAGCCCGCTTGAGATAAAGCGTAGTAAGCTGTTCTAAAGATAAATAAGGTAAGACCAAAATGTGCTAACAATTCTATATGTAATAATGAGTCAGAATATATCCAAACACAAAATCATCTCGTATATAAGTATGTTTGAGTACATGGCTAAAATATAAAACTAGATACATGTCCAGTTACAAAATACATAGTCTAATACATGACTACTCTCAAAAGTCCCAAGTAAATAAACAAACTAGACGAGTTTCCCCGCAGGTACATCCTCGTAAAGTATAGCCTGGTCCTCGACAGCAACTCCATAATAGGAATCACAAAGCAACTCCTCCTCTGTAAGTATACCTACAACATTATCCTATCAGGACGGGAGCAAGTACTGATTCTAACAAACATATAATACTGATCATGTGATGGAAAGAGATGAAATAACGTAATCATGACATATCTTGTTTTATCCAATTTTAGATACATTTTATCATGGCAATATATATATATAATATAATATATAATATATAATATATATATATATATATATATATATCGTTTTAAAGTTTAAAATGTAGCATGTATATGATCGGTCAATAGGTAAATAGGATGTACAGTGGTACATATTAATTTTTCTGGAATGCACATACGTGACCTAACGTCATCGGTGTATATCCATACACAAACGAGGGATCTGAACATACGAAAAGTTACATATAGAATATAACAGTGCACGGTAAATACATAGAGAAGGGGCATGATCACGTACTCTACTAACAGTTTTCCATTAACCTGTTGTTAAACATGTGAGAGATATAAAAACTGTCCTAAGCATGGTAGGGATGAAAATAATACAACATATGAAGATTTAACTTACTATGCCAAGGATCAGCATTTAACATGGTTGGATCACAGTTTATTGTTATAGCAGTATGTAAAGTTTGTAGAGGTACTTGCCTTTAGCAAAGCAAGGTAGTGATAGAAATGCTATAGATGCCTGGTGACTCGTCACGATAGAAATAATACATAAACTTAGTTTTATACTAAGTTAAACACTAAGATACTAGTTATGCGACATGACTTTCTGACTGGATACCTAGCCAAATGACGACTTTAGCATAGGAGACCAATGTGGGTAACACAATACCCAAACTAACTTTCTAAGGCCTTTACACTTGTCACGCCCCAGTACCAAAATACGGAGACGGACTAGGCCAGCTACTCCATATGAGGTGTACAAACGTCATACACGATTGTGGCTGTCAAGAGACAAGGGGTGCATGCTACACTCTGGTCTCCTATGGTCACGCAGAACATCTATGTCTCAATCATTCAAGCAAGAAAACATCAATTAATGAACATATGAGATAAAGCAGTAAGGCGTCCCTGACGCTTCATCAAAATGGTGATGGGGATCTAGCTTAATAAGTTAGCTAGCCCAGAGAGTCAAGGTACATAATTGTATTCAGCTGCAGTCTGATTTAATTACAAACTATAAAGACAAAATATCCAGATTAGCCGAAACAGGTGCCGGTGGCTAAATGCCAGATCATAAGTAAAGATACTAGAGTGGTGGAGAAGAAACCCACTCTAGTTCTCCGCCAGCCATGCTCCTAGTATGCACCATTGACGTCAGGAACGAAGGACGGATCCTCAGGCTCTGCTACGTGATCTGGCTAAACAAAATCAGCGAGGTCAGCCCCGAATAGCAAGTACCACAAAGGAGCACGAAAGAGTGTGATAAAACCAAAGCATAAAATGATAATAATAATAATAAGCTTCCGGTCATAACCTCAGTCCACAGCCATCCTAGCACGATAGACCAACCTAACAACCAAACATGGACATGGGTTAGACCACGCACCATGACAGTCCATGTTCCTCGACTACTAACGGAAGGCTCAAACAAAGTCAAGTCGTTTCCCAAGCGGCCATTCAAACCTGCGGCTTCCTATATTTGGCGGAGTTATCCTCGCGATACTGATTAAAAGGAATCCTCAGATCGTGTCAACCCAGTAGGGCTAGCCAAACCATAAGACATATAACACTTTGATTATGCACCAATCCCCGAAGGGCTACGCGCTAAAACATTTAACACATAGCTCGTAGGAGTCGGATATAGCCATCCGCTATAGGCAATAAAATTATATCCATGGCGGCCAACCCGACATGTCAGGTCTGGACCTGGGTGGCTAGTATGGCACGATCTCGGGATTCTTTCCACCCAATGCATCTACCAAGTTAGTTGCCTAGTTAATCCCTAGGTTATACTCAGAGTTCACATGTCATGGTCACATGTTCGCTCCTCTAGATGTCGTACATTGTACAAGTACCCCGAAAGATTCCGTACTGGCTCATGGAGTCATACGTACGTACCCCTTCTTGGTGTAATGCAACACACAACACATACCACGTCATTGCCACCGACCATTACTTATGTAAATGCTGGACTCTTGGAGGTACTGGCATTATTATGTAGGAACACTTAGCGCATAGGATAGCACCTTGGTGCTCTCATAGATTGTACCTCGGTACACACATAGGGATATCCAGCCATCACATAGGTAGTCAGCCCAGAAATGAGGACTAAGACACAGGGGAACAGGCGGCTGAGGCTCATACGGCCAACGCTCATGCGGCTAGGGAAGCAGGGGCTTCTGGCGCTTAAGGAAAAGGGCGCATGCGGTTATGGACAGCAGGCCTATGCGGCTGGAAGATGGGGTCTTATGCGGCCAAGAACTAACAAGTATATGCGACAAGGACCCGCGGCTAAGGCCTGTGCGGCTAGGGTAGGGAATGGCTCATGCGGCTCAAGGAAGAACCAAGTTTATGCGGCTGCGGTACGAAAGGCTCATGCGGCACGGTTGAAGCAGGCTTATACGGCTGCAAAAGAATCAGGCTTATACGGACGAAAAAATAATCAGGCATTATGCGGCCGAGAAAATAATCAGGCTTTATGCGGCCGAAAAATTAATCAGGTTTTATGCGGCTGCAAATAATCAAGCTTATGCGGCCGAGAAAATAATCAGGCATATGCAGGGATTGAGGCAGGCTTATGCGGCTGAGATATGCGGGGCGCATGCGGCTCAAGAAAAAGAGTTCATGCGGCAGTGGATACTCATGCGGCTGCAATGGCTCATGCGGCTACGAATACACATGCGGCTGCGAATGCTCATGCGGCTGCGAATGCTCTACGACAATGGCACTATTCCTCGTCCCTGTCAAAACCAGCACAGACGAACCTAGGAGATGTCCAAATATTTTTTGGCCATATTTTCCTCAAAATAAGTCGAAATCTAACTTTTCAAATGTCAAAACTGTGTAGAATCAAATTTCCTACCACATAGCACTATTGGTTTTCGAAAACAGTCAAGTTTGATAGATTAAAACTATGAAAACCCATGAAACCCTAATTTTTAGGAACTTAGATCTACACAAATCTAGCCATTAAAATCCAAAACTTCAAGAACTAAACTTATAGAGAATGAAGAGAAGAACATTATAGACTAATAATATCAAAGAAAAATCAAGAATGGAAAATTCACTAATCTCCACTTTTGAGAAAGTTGTACTTGCCTATGGGTGGTGGTTGAGGGAAGTAAATAGAAGAGTGAATGAGGAGAGAGAGTGAGGAAGAGAATATAAATAGGGGTTTAGGAAAACCCTAATCTCTAAACTTGCTCTAACCATTCCACTAATGACAAGCTTAAAAGCTATAAGCAACCATTAATAAATAATATACAGAATTATTCTCATGCTAAATACAGACACCATGTACAGAATTCATGAAAGAATACGTATATTGGGATCAGAGAGTGACATCTCTATCCCCTCAGAAAAATTCCGTCCTCGGAATTTTAGCCAAGACAGAGATAGAGGTATCCGAGCAAGTAAGGTGCAATTACAATCTAATCTAGCAATCATTAGCAGTCATTGATATATTTTGAAATGGTGCAAAACAAACATGTAAACGGATTACCAAGGCATTAGGAGAAACATACCTTCCGAGTCTAACAGGTGTGGGTACCGAGATCTAATCTCGTCCTCGCACTCCCAGGTTGACTCTCCCGGAGAGTGATGGCCCCAAGCAACACGAACAAGGCTAATAGTCCGGTTCTTGAGCACCTTCTCTCGCCGGTCCAAAATAGACACGGATTGTTCCTCGTAAGTTAGGTCGGTACCAACAACTAACTCCGAATGGTTGAGGACATGACTCAGATCCGGGATGTACCTACGCAACTGAGATACATGAAACACATCATGTACGCTAGATAGCGAGAGAGGAAGGGCAAGCCGATAAGCAACATCGCCTACCCGAGCGAGAATCTCAAAAGGACCAACGAATCTCGGACTAAGCTTTCCTCGGGTTCCAAATCTAATGACGCTCCAAGTAGGCAAAATCTGCAGAAACACTTGGTCACCAACACCAAACTCTAGAGGCCTACGATGCTGATCTGCCCAGTTTCGGTGTCTATCTTGTGCTACTCGAAGCCGCTCTCTGATCAACTTGACTGTTTCTACGGTCTGCGTGATCATCTCTGGTCCCAACAATTTTCGTTCTCCCACATCGTCCCATGCTAGAGGGGACCTACACTTTCTTCCATATAATGCTTCAAACGGTGCCATCTGTAAACTTGCCTGATAACTATTATTGTAACAGAATTCTACTAAATGAAGATGATCTTCCTAATTTTTGTCGAAGTTTAAAGTACAAGCCCGTAACATATCTTCCAAGGTTTGAATGGTTCTCTCTGATTGTCCATCCGTCTGCGGATGGTAGGCTGTACTGAACCTCAACTTGGTACCCAAGCTTTAATGCAAACTCCATCAAAAGTGAGAGGTGAACCGTGTGTCTCGATCTGATACTATGCTGACTGGAACACCATGCTGCCTCACAATCTGCTTCATATACATTTTTGCCAGCTGCTCAGTAGACTGCCCTACTCTAAAAGAAAAAAATGAGCAACCTTCGTGAGCCGATCCACAATAACCTAAACTGTATTTCGGCCGATCGGAGATCTAGGTAAACCGGTCACAAAATCCATCGTGATGTGCTCCCACTTCCACTCCAGAATAGGAAGCGGCTGTAATAATCCTGCTGGTCTCTGCTGCTCTGCCTTCACTTGTTGACATACTAAACATATGGATACAAACCTCGCTATCTCCCTTTTCATGCCATTCCACCAAAAGTGCTGCTTCATATCCTAGTACATCTTTGTGCCTCCGGGATGAATGGAATAAGAAGAACTATGAGCTTCAGACATAACTTCATGTCGTAGGTCTCCTCCGGGTACACAAAGATGGTTTCCGAACTAAAGTGTTCCATCCTCATGGATTACTAACTTCTTCCTGAGACCTGACTCACATTCCGATCGAAGCTTCTGGATTCGCGGATCCTCAGCCTGAGCCGCTCTGATCCTCTCTACTAGAGTAGACTGAATCTGCAAACTGGCAATAACTCCCGTATCTTGTGTCAAGATTACTTGAATTCCCATTTCCTGAAGATCCTCCAAAATATGCCTCTGCGTGGTTAGAATAAATACACCACCTCTCCTGCTCAAAGCATCTGCTACCACATTCCCCTTGCCTGGATAATACTGAAGATTTACATCAAAGTCCTTTAGTAATTCCAACCACCTCCTCTGCCTTATGTTCAGGTCCCTCTGGGTAAACACATACTTTAAGCTCTTATGATCAGTATAAATCTCTACTCGATCCCCATATAAGTAGTGCCTCCATAACTTAAGCGAAACACACTACTGCTGCTAATTCCAGGTCGTGAGTCGGATAGTTCTTATCATGATCTCGAAGTTGTCGAGATGCATATGCTATCACCTTACCATGCTGCATCAATACACATCCAAGTCCCTTCTCGGATGCGTCACAATACACTGTAAACCCTCTCGATCCTACTGGAAGGGTCAAGATCGGGGCTGAGATTAATCTCTTCTTCAATTCTTCAAATGATGCCTAACACTCTACTGACCAAACAAACTCTACATCCTTATGCGTCAAATACGTCAAGGGTGCCAAAATCCTAGTGAAGTCTGCTACGAACCTCCTGTAGTAAATTGCCAACTCCAAGAAACTACGCACTTCTGCTACCATCTTCGGAACTGGCCAATTCTCTACTTCCTCAACCTTCTTCGGGTCTACTGACACTCCTGCTCCAGAAATAATGTGCCCCAGGAACGAAATATGATCCAACCAGAACTCATATTATTAAGCTTCGTATAAAGTTGATGCTCCCTTAAGGTCTGTAAAACTGTCCGAAGATGTTTCTCATGTTCCTCCTCACTACTGGAATAAACGAGGATGTCATCTATGAACACTACTACAAACTTATCCAAATAGGGTAGGAAGATGTGGTTTATCAAATCTATAAATACTGTTGGGGCATTAGTCTGTCCAAATGGCATCACCAAAAACTCATAATGCCCATACCGTGATCTAAATGCTGTCTTGGGTATGTCCTGCTCTCGGACCCTCACTTGATAATATCCAGATCGAAGATCAATCTTAGAGAAGATGCAGGCCTTACTCAATTGATCAAACAAATCATCAATTCTTGGTAACGGATACTTGTTCTTCACGGTTACTGCATTCAACTGCTGGTAATCAAATACACATTCGTGTCGATCCATCCTTCTTGGGTACTAAAATCACCGGTGCTGTCCAGGGCGAGTTACTATCTCGGATAAACTACTTCGCCTTCAGTTCTTCTTCATGCTGGTATAACTTGTCTAACTCTGACTGCGACATCCTGTAAACTCTACCGACTTTAGGCTCCATCCCAGGATTCAGCTCAATGCAAAACTCCACATCTCTTACTGGTGGTAAATCTGGAAGCTTATCTGAAAATAAATCAACAAACTCTCTGACCACTCTTGGAATCTGCTCCTGCTCTGCCAATGCTTCTGCAACGATGCCCTTGGGTAGATCCTCCAATGATCGGGCAAAGATGAACTCCTCAATGCCAGGTATATTAAATACTACCCTGCCTTCCCAACAATCTATCGTCGCATGATTGTCTCTCAACCAGTCCATGCCTAGGACAACGTCAAAGTTGCCCATAGGGAACGCAATCAAAGATGCGGGCAATAATCGCCCACTCACTACGATTGGACATGCTAAGCACACTCTGCTAACTCCTACGAGCCCATTACCAGTGAGTATATTCATCCTCTCTGGCAATGCCTCGAATTCCAATACAATACGTGTCGCAAATCGTGCAGATATAAAAAAGTGGATAGCCCCCGGATCAAACAATGCTACTGCAGAAAAAGAGGTAACAGAAATATTACCTGCAACCACGTCGCCTGAAGCTAGTGCATCCTCTAATGATAAGGTGAAGGCCTGGCCCTGGCCTTGCTGAGCTCCCTCCTGCTGCCTTCTTCGACCATGCTGTCGCTGCGGCCTCTACGGGCCTTCATGGTTCTGTGCCTGGCAAAACATCTGAGCCTGCGTTAGTAGACGCTGGGCTAGTTGCCTTACGGCCAATGCTGGTCCTCTGTTCGGTGCTGTCCCTGGAGCTGGCAATGTAGAAAACTGCTGAACGGGCCCTCCTGGCCTCTTCATCATAGGACAATTGGCCATCCTGTAGTCTGGACTGCCATACCTCATGCATAACCCATTAGCGGAATGACATACATCTCTAGTATGCCCGCCCTTACCATATTACGTACATCCAATGGGCGCCCCCAGGCGCTGCTGCTAGTTCCTCTGCTGCTGATGTCGAACTGGTGCTGATATCTCAGATACTGCCTCCTCCGTGGCGCTCCTGACTCATGAATACGGATGTCGGGCGCTGGCGCCGATGTTCGCTGCACTGCTCCTCCGCCCCTACTCTGGGGATGAGACCTCTTCTGCCCCCCATGTCTTATCACCAACCTCTGTTGAGTGAGTTCATGCCTCCGGGCTGCCGTTAAAACGTAATCAAAAGTCTGATAGTCGTGCCCTTCTACTAGATGTAGAATCTCCAATTGAAGTCCCTGCTAGAACCTCATACCTTTCTCTGGCTCTGTAGCTACCATCGTCGGTGCAAACTGACTCAGTCTGTAGAACTTCGCTGCATAAACCATCCACCGTCTTCCCAGCCTGCTTGAGATCGATAAACCTCTGTTGCAGCTCATACCGCGCTACCACGCCAAAGTACTTGGCCTTGAATCTGGTACGGAAGCTATTCCAGGGAACATGACGCCTTAGTCCAACTTCTTCCGATGCCCACCAGCCGCGGGCGAGATCCTGTAGTATCAGTCTGACCGATCAACCTTCTCTTCTGCTAGAACCTTTGCTTGCGGTCAATATGGCCTCAGTATCCTGAAGCCAAGCATCCATCGTGATGGCATCCTCCGTACCGTCAAAATATCTCGGGTTGAGTCGACAAAACCTCCCCGATGCTCCCGAATCATTCCTGACACTTCTCTCAAGGGCTAATTGTAATCCTGATTCAGTAGCACGTTCTGTTCCTACTCTCGGGTCTGCTGTTGCTGATGGGCTTCCACCTGACGCTGCTGGGTGGCCAGGAATCCCCGGATGACCTCCAGGAGTGCTGTAGCATCAGGTACTGTCGTCGCTGCCGGCACCGCTGGAGGTACAGGGGTTTCTAGAATCTACGGTTCCACTGGCTCTGATATCACTTCCACTCGGATCTGGTCAGGAGAATGTATTTCTTTCGGTTGCTGCCCCATCGAGCCATGCTCCACTTGATGTTCCTCCATGTTGGCCTCACCAGCAACTGAGAAAGAAGCACCCCTATAGGAAAAGGTACATGATATTAATTAACAGGACGAGGAAGATTCGAGGATGCAATTCAGGTTAACTATCAAGTGAGAAAAGAAAAAACGAGGTAAGAGGTTCAAAGGGAACAAGTTTTGATTGAGACTCCTATAATAGTAATACCCCACAAGTCTGAAAATCAGACCTGCATGGGCCACCAATAAAACCTTGCCACGCTCCAGTACCGAAATACGGAGACGGACTAGGCCAGCTACTCCATATGAGGTGTACAAACGTCATACGGCGATCGTGGCTGTTAAGAGACAAGGGGTGCATGCTACACTCTGGTCTCCTATGGTCAAGCAGAATATCTATGTCTCAATCATTCAAGCAAGAAAATATCAATTAATGAACATATAAGATAAAGCAGTAAGGCATCCCTGACGCTTCATCAAAATGGTCATGGGGATCTAGCTTAATAAGTTAGCTAGTCCAGAGAGTCAAGGTACATAATTGTATTAAGCTGCAGTCTGATTTAATTACAAATTATGCACGACAAAATATCCAGATTAGCCGGCTAAACAGGTGCCGGTGGCTAAATGCCAGATCATAAGTAAAGATACTAGAGTGGTGGAGAAGAAACTCACTCGAGTCCCTCGCCAGCCATGCTCTTAGTATGCACCAATGACGTTAGGAAGGAAGGACGGATCCTCAGGCTCTGTTACGTGATCTGGCTAAACAAAACCAGCGGAGTCGGCCCCGAATAGCAAGTACCATAAGGGAGCACAAAAGAGTGAGATAAAACCCAAGCATAAAATAATAATAATAATAATAAGCTTCCGGTCGTAACCTCGATCCACAGCCTGTCCTAGCACGATAGACCAACCCAACAACCAAATAAGGACATGGGTTGGACCAAGCACCATGACAGTCCATGTCCCTCGGCTACTAACGGAAGGCTCAAACATAGTCAAGTCGTTTTCCAAGCGGCTATTCAATCTTGTGGCTTCCTATATTTGGCGGAGTTATCCCCGCGATACTGATTAAATGGAATCCTCAGATCGTGTCAAACCAGCAGGGCTAGCCAAACCGTAAGACATATAACACTTTGATTATGCACGAGTCCCCCGAAGGGCTACCGCGCTTAAACATTTTACACATAGCTCGTAGGAGTCGGATATAGCCATCCGCTATAGGCGAATGAAACCATATCCGTGGCGGCCAACCCGACACGTCAGGTCTAGACCTGGGTGGGCTAGTATGGCACGATCTTGGGATTCTTTCCCACCCAATACATCTACCAAGTTAGTTGCCTAGTTAATCCCTAGGTTATACTCAGAGTTCACATGTCGTGGTCACATGTTCGCTTCTCTAGATGTCGTACATTATAGGAGTACCCCAAGAAAGATTCTGTATTGGCTTATGGAGTTATACGTACGTACCCCCTTCTTGGTGTAATGCAACACACAACACATACC
>JANAVB010000599.1:1928852-2056352 GCA_029216955.1 Iris pallida | reverse complement strand
GTTCTTGCAGTGTGGAAGGGTGTTAATTCCATTACTTTCGGACGAATACTTATAAGTTGAACTCCATGGAGACACGTTCGGGTAGTAAGGTTTGTTTTGATTCATGGAGACACATTCTTTTCAATTACCCTATTTTCTAGAAATCATGGACAAAAAAGATATCAATGTCCCTGTAACGTCGTGTATGACACATGTTGAACACAACATTTTTACGCTCGAAATTACTCCAGGTCACGCAGAAATCGATACCTGTCTGTGTATGTGCCATATCATATTGTCTTTAAATCAAGTCCTTGCAATACAACTTATTTTTTACAGTGTGCACGTTGCTCATGCATTGAGGGTGGGATGGATCTTTGATATCAATTTGTAATTGTTTGACTGTACATCTTTAGATTAAATGATATCGGTCATGTTGGATGTGAGCGTTCACCAACTCTTTTTTTAGGTTTATTTGACCCTCTTTTGTAGTTATGTAGATGATTCATATAGACTTTCTCAATATATATTCTTACATATTTTGACATCTTGTTACCTTTTATACCCGTATGCACATATAGGGAATTATAAACCATTTTCTGTTTTGTAATAATCGAATGAACTATTCCTAAGTCCTGTTCTTCTTCTTTTTTAACTCTAGCAATTAAAGTTATATTCTGGAATCAACCTTCTCCACTTTTATGAGTCTGAATTTATTGGCCATATCTACTTCACATTGGCCATTCTGGAATCAATCTTCTCCGCATTCAGCTTGAAATGAAACTTTCAAGTTATAATCACTTACTCGGTGTTTTGCTTTATTATACAGAGGAATAGATCTTGGATGACAAAGCACCTATTAACGAAAGAATATAGAGCCGGAGTTGATGAATTTATGGAGCATGTTAAAGCTAGTAGGGATGATCTCGACTTCATTAGATGTCCATGTAATAAGTGCGAAATCTCTTTAGTCTGAGTTTAGAAGATGTAAAATTTTATTTAACGACAGTTGGTATCGATCCAAGGTATACTATATGAATATGGCATGGGAAAGTTGATCCTAATGAAGTGTGTGAGGATACATGTGCGTCTGTTTATACGAACTATGATATGGATACTTTAAATGATGTGGCAGATACACTAGAGATGTTCCATGCATTAAAAAGGAACGATATTGAAGGAGTTGATGAAGAGAACTTTAATTTATTGCTTGGTGATGCTAAGAAACCATTGTATAATGGTTGTAAAAAGTATACGAAGCTATCTGCGACAGTGAAGCTCTTTAGTATCAAGGCCAAGAGTGGTTGGAGTGATAAAAGCTTTTCAGATGTGTTGACATTATTTGCCGACATGCTTCCGGGAGAAAATGAATTTCCTGTAACTACTAGGGAGGCTAAGCGTTGCTTCTCAATATTTGGAATGGGATATAAGAGAATACATGCATATCCAAATGATTGCATACTCTATAGAAAATATTATGAAAATGCAACCTCATGTCCTACGTGTGGAACGTCGAGATATAAGGTAAAGAAGAATATGTCTGAACAAAGTCAAAAAGAGCAAAAGAAGGGCATCCCAGCTAAAGTTCTATGTTACTTTCCACCCATTTTACGTTTTAAAAGGTGGTTTCGATCGGTACAAACATCAAAGAATTTGACATGGCATGTAGACAGAAGGGAAGTTGATAGCCAATTGCGTCATCCCGCAGATTCACCGACGTGGAAGACAATTGATGATAAATTTCCAGATTTTGCAGCAGAAGCAAGAAACCTTTGACTCTCTCTTTCAGCCGATGGGATTAATCCATTTAGTTCACTCAGTAGTAGGTACAGTTGTTGGCCTGTAATGCTTAATACATATAATTTACCACCTTGGTTGTGTATGAAGAGAAAGTTCACATTGTTGACATTGTTGATATCAGGCCCCCAACAACCTGGAAATGACATAGATGTTTACTTAGCACCATTGATTGAGGATCTATAGTTGCTGTGGAAGGATGGAGTTGTGACTTACGATGCCTATCGGCAAGAATCTTTACTGTATTGTTATGGACTGTTAACGATTTTTCTGTATATGGCAGCTTGTCTGGTTGTTGTATGAAAGGATATTTTGCTTGTCCAATATGCAACAAAAATACTTATTCAGATAGATTTAAACATTGCAACAAAAACATTTATACTGGTCACAGAAGGTATTTGCCGCATAACCATTCTTTTCGATCACAAAGAAAGACATTTAATGGTGACAAAGAGTTCAGAACTCATCCTGAACCATTAAGTGGGGAACAAATATTAATAAAGGTTGTGGGAATTGACGTTTCTTGGAGGAAAAAAGATGTTCCAAAAAAAGATATCAGAGAAGAAGACTTCAAAGAAGAAGAAGGAAGCAGAAGTACAAAAGAAATTGACACCAAAGAAGAGGAAAAAAGAAGTACAAAAAGACAAAGTTACAAATTTTTTTGAGCTAGAGTATTGGAGATATCTTCCTATTAGAGATAACTTGGATGTCATGTATATTGAGAAGAATATCTGCGATAGTATCATTGGGACCCTATTAAATATTCCTGGAAAAACAAAAGATGGGATCAATAGTCGCAAAGTTCTGCTAGAGATGGGCTTAAGAAAAGAATTAGCACCTCATAATAAAAAAATGGGATTTATCTTCCAGCTACATGTTATACTTTATCGGGGCAAGAGAAAAGAATAGTGTGTCAAACTTTGCATGACCTTAAGGTCCCAGATGGTTACTCTTCGAATTTTAGATCTAATGTCTTAATGGAAGATCTAAAGTTATATGGTCTCAAATCCCATGATTGTCATATTCTAATGCAACAACTACTTCCTGTTGCAATACGTGGTGTGTTGCCAAAGCATATGAGATGTGCTATTATACGAGTATGTTTCTTCTTTAATGCCCTTTGTGCCAAAGTCGTGAATGTACAAAAATTGCAAAATATCCAAAATAATCTTGTGATCACATTGTGCTTATTGGAAAAATATTTTCCACCATAATCCTTTGACATAATGGTATATCTAATGGTGCACCTTGTTAGGGAGGTCTAACTTGGCGGTCCGGTTTTCTTTCGATGGATGTACCCACTAGAGAGGTTGGTCAAGTCTGAACTTTGGTTTTCATTATGTAGTAACATGATTGATGTTTGTGTAATCATTTTTATCTTTATCATTTGTTCATTATAGGTTTATGGGTGTGAAAAAGGGTTATGTGAGAAATAAGAATCGTCCTGAAGGGTGTATTACACAATGTTATATCGCAGAGGAAGCCATTGAGTTTTGCTCAGAATATCTAGAAGAAAAACCCGCCATTGGAGTTCCTTCTACGAAGAATGAGGAAAAACCTATAGGAAAAGGAAATATCTGTGAAGTTGACCGCTTATCTTTGGACCAAGCACATCTTTATGTGTTGCACAACACAAATGATGTTCAACCGTATATCGAGTAAAGATGTCTATATTACTCTTTACTTAGTTTTATCTTTGGACCAAGCACATCTTTTTTTATATTTTGCTTTGTAATTAATAAAATTCTACATATTACTTGATAGGGGGCATGAGGCTTACTTGAAAAAGCTGCACTCCCGTAGATTGAAAAGTGCAAAATGGTTAGAAGAGCACAATCCCAGCTTTATTAGTTGGTTACGACCAAGGGTATTGATTAAGCTACTATATTTTATGTTCTACTTAGTGAAAATAAAATATTGAACTTAGGAAAAAAAGTGACAGGTTGAGGCTGCACAAGAAGACCCAACTAGCAATGTCTCAGATGAATTAAAATGGATAGCTCAAGGACCTCGACATCACGCGACTAAGTTCCCAGGATATACAATTAATGGGTGTCACTATCAAACGAAAGATCGTGATGACGTACGAGTCAAGAAAAACAGTGGAGTGACTCTAGTGGCAAAGACTTTTCAAGTTAGTAGCATAAAGGACAACAATCCCATCATCTCAGATATGACATTTTACGGTGTTATCAAAGATATTTGGTTGCTTGACTATTTCTCCTTCCGGATTCCCGTCTTCAAGTGTGATTGGGTTGACAGCAAGAATGGTGTTAAGGTTGATTAACTTGGTTTTACATTGCTCGAGCTTGGTAGAGTTCGCCACAAGTCTGACTCTTTTGTTTTGCCCTCTCAAGTAAAGCAAGTATTTTATGTTCCTGATCAATTGGATGTAATTGATCAATCATTTTATCGACTCCTCAAAGGATTTATTATGATAAAGACAATGATGACGAGGGAATCAATTATTTTTTTACAAATAGAACTTGCAATAAAGTACCATATTTTGAGTCATTTGATGTTGTTGATGAATTACCCTCGACCTATTTACGTGAAGATTGTGAGGGAACTTGGATTGCACAGTCGAAATCTTCTTGTTGAAATGTTGCTGAAAGTGAATTGTTTAAAGAAATGTTGCTGCAAGTCTGAAATATTGCTGCAAGTAAAAATTACTTAGTAGTCTATTTTGAGAACTGTTTCATGGAAATCCCTCACCTTTATTGTCTTAATATTTATTTTTTTTCTTGAAACTGTAGTCTATTTTGATCTTAGAGTATATGGGAGAAACTGTAGTCTATTTTGATCTAGAATTATCTTAATATGTTGCTGCAAGCTACTATATTTTATGTTTCATGCTATTTCAAGCATATTTTATTTTAATCTCGAAATTGTAGTCTGTTTCAGGCTATATTCTGTCTCAGAGTATATGGAAATTCCTCAAACAGTTTTAGGCTACTATATTCTGTCTTAGAGTATATGGAAATCCCTCAAAACTGTAGTCTGTTTCAGGCTATTTTCTGTTTCAGGCTATATTTCAAGCACATTTCAGGCTATATTCTGTTTCATGCTATGGTATGTTTCAAGCTATAATCTGTTTCATGCTATTTTATGTTTCATGCTATTTCAAGCACATTTTAGCAAGATTAATATGAATCTAATTATGCCATTAATTTGTTACAGGCTACAAAGCATAGTGAGGATTCCGGGGAACAAAATTGTAGCCAGAAAAAAGGTAGAGGGGCATCAAAATCCAAAAAAGTCAGCAAAATCAAAGAGAATAAAGAGAGGATAAAGATCATTTATAACGATGTTGGGCAACCAATTGGTGAAGGAAAAATTAATTTGGCAACTTACTGCGGTATCACATTAAAGTCCTTAGTAAAAATAACTTATCCAAATTGGCATAAAGTGCCAGAATCAGTTAAAAAGAGCTTATGGACTGCTATTCAGGTAAAATATATATATATATATGCTTCTTCCTTTTCCATATTCAGGTATGTACATTGATAGTAATGTGTGCTAGGAGTAGAGATTACTGCCCTTTGGTTTCAGTTTGAATGTGCTTGTATCAAATTTTGTGGTGACTCTTGGTATCTGTGGTTTGATATTGGTTCAGCCCACATATGGATAAGTGGATTGTCATTCAGTTCAATGCTTACCATGAGAGCTCAGTCCCTTGGTAGCAGCAACATATGGATAAGTGAATTTTGTGGTGACTTTTGGTATCTGAATTCTAAGATACCTCCATCTATTTATTATATGAAAAGGTTCATACTTGATACATGACAGCGATTACCTTATTTTCTTTTGCTTAACAAGAAGTGATGTCCACCAAAATTCTTAAAGGCTATAACTTTTGGATGATCTTGCTTTTTTTTATGAATCAATTTGGTGCCTGCGCCAGGGGTTGGAATATTACATTTCTTTTTGAGAAGTGCACTTAATGTCATGTACTGCAGATTCCCTCTTGCATATATGCATTGCCTGCACATAGAGAGCTCAGGTCTGGACATCAAGTTCAGATAAGTGAACTAAGTTCGGACTTGAATTCACTTGTTTACTACATCATTGAATGCTTGAATTCAAGTCTGAACTTATTCAGACTGGAATGCTTTACATGTTATGCACTATGTTATGCACTCATGTATAGATGCTGAATATTTATTTTCTGTTGTAGGCCAAATTTCACTTGGATCCAAATAGTAAAGCCTTTGTGTTAGCATCCATGGCTCAGAGTTGGAGGGCATTCAAAGGTCAACTCACCAAGCATTGGATTTATCCGAATGAGGGCAATCTTGAGCTTCTCAAGCACTCTCCACCAAAGTAATCAGGGATCTTGAAACAATCTGTGTGGGAGAAATTCGTCAAAAGTAGATTGTCTGCAAATTTTAAGGTTAACTTGTCAAAATTATTTTTTATGCATAACAAGGATGACTAGGTCCCTATTATATAAATCTTATTTCTTCTCTACCTTCATGTGTTGTAATCATAAGAAAATGAGCAAGGAGCAAAGTGCACGGAGAGCCAAGGGCAAGTTTCCTCATCGTTTAAGCAGGAAGGGATATGCTGGTCTTAAAGAGGAGCTGGTAATGCATATTTGTATATCAGTTAACATGATTTACATGTGGACATATATATTATTATAATATAGTTTTTTTTCAAAACAGCAACGACGGTTGGGGGAAATATATAGATGACAGAAGTTTTTTTTTGGATAAAAGCACGAGTTAGTAAGGACGGTACATTTACTGACGATGGGACCAAGGGCGTAGCTATGAAAGTGGTGAGTTTATATCGTCTAGTCTATTAAGAGGAATCCTGCTTATCAACATGGTTATATTTCTAAAACCTTATACTTTTTATAGGAGGAATACATCAAACAAAAGAAAGATGGGAGTTTGGTGACCGAAGGAGCTTCGAATATTCTAACCTTGGCGTTGGGCACTCCCGAGCATTCGGGACGTATTCGGGGTTTGGGATTAGGACCGACACCAACGACCTATTTCAAGCTTCCAAAATGGGGAGTTAAAAAACAAAATGAACTACTCAAGTCCCAATTGGAAGAGGAGCGTAAACGGAGACAAGAATTGGAGATCAAGCTAAAAGAATTTAAAGCCCAAGGAGCTTCACAAACATCTGAGAAGGTTGCTTCCAATACCAAAGGAAGTGGTAATAGGAACTATGTAATATCTCGTAAGAATGAACACGAGTCTCTTGGAAACAAGAGTCCATCATATGGTTCTAAGGTAATGCTTATTACAATTAGTTCTATTTTGTCTAATAAGATTTTCTTCTTCTATTTTTCTCTAATATGTTTATTTTAATATGCTTTTTTATCTTCTATCTTCTTTAAAAAGGTGAAACAGAATAGAAAGTTAAGCGAGCAAAAAGATATACCATATCCTACATCGAACATTGGCATGGTAAGTACATATATTCAATACATAATCTTTATTCAACAACTTATAACATGTAGTAATTATATCTAGAAATAACTGTTTCTTATTTTGTTTAGGGAACCAAATGTAAGCTAGCAGTGGGCACAAAAGAAAATATTGTTGTTGAGGGAATTGTCTTTGAAGGGTGTGGACCAAATGAGAAAATTCATAATGTTGAATTAGGAGAACATAATGTTAGGATTTCAATTATGAAAGCCCTTCAACCTACTGTGAGCCTTCCCGTGCCACTTCATGGAGAAATGGAAGTTGTTAATGATGCAATTGGGTCTTTAGTAGCTTGGCCCAAAGAGTTTATTGTTGGTGGTCTTGAGGTAATATTATTTAATGCTAGTGTCAATATCTTTTATGAAATTATAAAAAAAATTCAATATGCAACAGGTAAGTACTAAACCAATTGAATCTGACAATATTCAACCTTCGAAGGTTACTGGCTGTGGTAGGGAGATAATTGACACTTTTGGAGAGATGGTAGAAACCATTAAGAATACCGACCCTCATCTTAAAATACCATTAGAGAAAGGAATGTTCGGAAGCTCTAATCCATCTTGTTATCTTTCTAAAATCGTTTTGCTGGAGGTATGTAGGATGCAATGGCTAGATGTGAATCATGTTGTTGCCTACATGAGGTAAGAAATATGAAATTTATATTCTGAAATTTTGATTTTGAGATTGACACCATATTTAACTATTCTTTTGGCTTTAGGTTTTTGCTTGATAAATTTCCAAACTCTCGGGAGCTTTTGATAATGTTCAACCCTTCTGCTATGAGTAATGCATCCGGGCCTGCAATAAGCAATCTAATTAGAGAGAGGCTCTAAGAGGCTAAGAAAACCCAAATTTGCTTCATTCTATTTATTTACAAGGAGTAAGAAGTTTTAATCAAGTAGCAAGATTTTTCTTTCCTATTCAATAACCAATGTGCTTTATTCCATTCATGTTCCCTTTCATGTAGGAAGCATTGGATTCTAATTGTTGTTGACCTCTCTACCTTTAATGTTTACTGGTTGGACTCGCTGTGTTTTAAACCGAGAGGAGATATTAAGTTGTTTTTCAATATGTGAGTAGAATTATTATTATTATTATTGTTAATATTTTAATAATGTGTATATTTTGATGTTAGTATATACAATTATTTTCTACTAGTGGTCTCAACACGGCATATATTGGTGGTAAAAGATCAAATAGAAGTCCTACTTGGAAATTACCCAAGGTAATCAAACTAATATATGACTTATTATAATCATGGACATTATATTCTCTTACAAATAATATCTTCATGTAGGTCCCGAAACAACCTGGAGGTTATGAATGTGGATATTTTGTTATGAAATATATGTGGGATCTCATGGAAGACCCCTCTCCTACTATTGAGTCAAAGGTAAGTTGTTCATTAATTTAATTCTTAATTACTTTTCTGAAATTATACAAAGTAATGTAACTATTTTTTGACTTTTTAGCTAAAAAATTGGCTGGAAAATCAATATACATGCTGGAAGAAATAGATGATGTCCGATGCGAATTCATCGAATTCGTTGCCAATCATATGGATACATGAGGGTCAAGGTAATTTCTTTAGTTTTGCTGTCTTTTTACTAAAGTATCGAAGAAATATCACGTGTCGGATACATTACAGTCTTACAGATGACTGACATAGACTTAATTGATTTGTTATAAAAATTTCTTTTACTTCGTAAAAGGAAAAATACCTCAGATTCTTCTATCCATTGTTTTGCTTCTTTATCCTGTGGCATATTTTTCTGTTTGAGTACAAATCCATCTTGTGCACCTCAATTTATTGACACTGAACATATAAAATAATGTCAAACTTAGAATTACGCCACGATAAAAGATGGTTTACTACTACGATGCTTCAGGCAATGAGGATCAGTGGACTCTCAAGGAGAACAGAGAAACGTTCTCAAGGATTCTGTAAGCACTCTCGATCGATATGAGTGTTTGTTATTCCATATATTTTTAGATTTCCATCTGCTGCAAAAGAAGAGGCAAAATCGTTTTATTGTTGATAATTGGGCCATTTTGAGCATCAGAATCCATTGATTTAAATAGCACCTGTGCTCTAAGATTCTGGCTCTTGTAGCCCATATCATGTGAATAAGTGCGAGGAATTCATGGCTAAGGTAGATATCTTTCTACATAGTGATGTATGTATCTGTTCGTAACAATGTGCTAACAAATACTGAACTCTGATACAAAGGCTTATTTTGAGAGGAAAGGTACCTTAGCAAAAATTAAAGTTTTTGGTTCAACTCCAATGCAGGTAAGCCAACAAGGATCACTTATGATATCTTTCGATGTCATTTGGTTCGAACATATGACAAACAAAAAAGGACAATGATGCAACACAAAGAGCACAGGATTTTCAGCTTATGATATCTTTCTTGTTCATGCTCTCTTACTAATTAGGTCCTTAATTAACCTTTGCTCACTAGTGTAGTTCTTTCTGATAGTTACATATATATACACATAGATGAATCTGATAGAAACTCCACACAACAGTTTTCCACAACATATGTTGAATTGTGATCATAATGTGTGTTTTTAATCAGGACTTATACATCATTCAAGATCCGATAGTTACATATATATACATTATTATATCACATTTTATTAAACCTTGTTTTATTTTTTGCAGGGTACATGTGTTGTGGACACAGGTCTTCATGTGACTAAGTTGAAGCTAAAGTGTGGGATGTTTTTCATGTGGATAGTTTTGATGTAGCTAAAGTATACTCTATATTGGATACTCTATATATTTTGAGAAGATGTATATGGCCTGAGAAATGTAGAATGATAGCTAAAGTACTCTATTTTGAGACAATGGAATGTAGCTAGATAAAGTACTCTATATCTGTGAGATGTTGATGTACCCTATTTTGAGACAATGAAATAGAGATTAATGGTACTTTATATTACATTTCAATATTTTGTTGCGAATATGGTTCAAAGTGGTTGTTTTCGAATTGAATTGAGCAGTGTTTGGAATGTATAACATGCAGTATAGAGCGTTATAAATGTGATACAATGACCATTCATAACGCTTTCAAAATGTCCTGACTTCTAAACCATATTAACTATTCATAACGGTTTTACATAACTATCCATAACGCTTTGAAAATAAAACGTAGTAGAAATTCAACCTATTAATGATGTTTTCGAAAGAATTATCTATAACGCTTTGAAAAACATTTATAACACCCGATTTCATAACGCTTGGATTAAGAAAAAAAAGTGTCATGGTTCTTAATTAATGATGGTTTTTAGCCGTCATTGAAAGGTATTTTTGTTGTAGCGCATGGAGACCCTCTTATGGCCGACCATGCCAAACCCTAGGTTAGAACCAATCTAAAAAGTCCACTTTGCCCTCTAACAGTTGTCATATGGCTAAATAATGGCATGGAAGGGTTTGGACCTATTTCGAACAATAGTCTAATCTCTATTATGACTAATGGGCCTAGTCTAATAAGTTAGTCTATGAGTCATTTCATGCTAATTATCGGACTCTAGTGTAGTGTCTAGGCTAACGGTTCTCAAATACAAGTCTAACAATTAGGCTGGCCACTAATCGTAATATCTAAAACAATATTAATAAATAAATATACACAACATAAAATAAATAATTAAGCACAATAATATATATAATGTGAAATGGCAAAAATACCTTTCTCCCGGATTTTGGTAGTTACAACCCGAACTCCTTAGAAATATTGCATCCTCGAAATTTGAGTTGGTTGTACTCTTTTCTAGGTCAAGCCCCCAACAATCAAAGTCTAGAAAAATCCTATCTTAAGTTATACAACATGCAATTCTATGGAATGTAAACAAACATGCACGTTTATAGCCTCTGCAGTGTCATGTTATTACAGTCTCTACTAGGGTTTACTACTACTTTAGTTCGTAGATAAAAGCTAAAGGTACTAAGAAATCAATCAAGCAATCAATAGATGGAAAAGAACAGGAAGAAAGAAAGAACAAAACCTGACCTTCTAGCCCATCACCTATAGTATGGGTCTCCTCAACCGTCATCGCAAAAGCCATACCCTAATGGGGTGTCTTCCTATGCTGGTACGGGGCAATTTGCGGTTCCACAGGTAGCCTAGATAGACTCCTTACCCACCTCTAATACTCACTCCAATTATCCTCTCATGTCAATCTAACTAAAATATCTTATACGAAGATTATCCTCAATTTACTGGTGCGTACCACCAGGGATGTTATACTAAGATTTCTAATTTTCTATTTGTAGGATACCTTCTTGAGTTTCTGACACTATCTATCACATGACACTAGCTCCTATGCTTGACACTCACGGGATACACTCTTACTAAGGTACTTCAAGGATCTGGCCAATATTTATTATACCAACCGGTAGGTTACTCATATCTTGAATGCTTTTGGTACTAGAGGTTTATCCCTCCTATCTTGGTATCCTAAGGCTAACCAATATGCTAGCACTTAACAATCATCCTAGGATACTTATCTGAACCTTGATAATATAAATATATAGTACCTTCTACCCTTGGTACCTATACTACTATACTGACACTTACCATAGAACAATTTCTACCAAGGTACTTGAAAAACAAGTAGGCAACTCTAGAGGGGGGTGAATAGAGTTTATGACAATAATATCCAATTAAAAAAATTAAACTCTTTCACCAACAGTAATTAATCAGAGTAAATGCGAAAATTATAAAGAGCGAGAAAGCATACGCAAACACAGCCGATTTTAACCTGGTTTCCCTCGTGGAGGACTAGTCCAGGCCTGAGAACTCTAGCTCAGGATTAAATCCACTATTTGTGAAATAGTAGTTATACCCCGTGCCTTTTCTTCAGAAGAGCACGTCAACTTCTTACAGAGATCGCAGTAACGATGCTTGGAATTTTCCAAGCGACTTTTTGAACTCTTGCACAAACTCCTAACTGAAGAGCACTGAGCACTTTGAGGCTTAGGGAGTTTGTGGCTAGTAGATGAGAAGAATAAGGCTTGTATAAGGCTTTAGAGAGAAGAAAAGAGAAGATTGGATGATTGAAGAAGTGAGAATTCAAGGCCTATTTATAGGGTTCTGGATAGGCAGAATTCGGCCAGAATTCTGGGTCAAGAATTCAAATTTTTGGTCGTTGGACAACTAGCATACAGAAAACCCTAAAAATTAGGGTCCTGGATTTTAGAGGACAGAATTCGGCCCGAACTCTGTGTGGAGGCAGAGTTCGGCCCGAACTATGTCTCCAGAAGACAGAATTGGTCTAGTGGGCTAAATAGGCTAATTGATTTTGGTGGAGCTTTTGGTTTATGGTATAGGTATAGGTAAAGGCCCAAACTGCTCAGTGCGACTCAGTTTACATTTATCTAGACTCAAAAAAAGTATAAAATACAGACTCGAAACATAGTACGCTGCAGGTTCGAGCCATCGTCCGTCTTGTACTGAGTTCAGTCTTGATGTGTCATATTGAATTATGACAAGTATCATATTGTCAATTTTATCAATATTTGGTTGACTGTGATTTTGTGTCAACAATCTCCCCCATATTGATAATTGATAAAATAATATTTGTATATTCAATGTTCATACCTGGACACATTTATAAAAGCAGTAGCTCCCCCGTAATCAGTACGGAACTAGTAATAGCTCCCCCGTAAACATTGCTACATTGTAAGCCAACGTTCCTTTTGTCCTGATAAATACAAGCTTTCCCAAAGCACAGGTACATAATATGATATGATAATATGAATATGAATATCAAATAATTCTCCCCCTTTGTCATTTATCAAACACAAACAACCAGAGAATTTCTAAATGAAAATAAGTGGCAAGCACACCAAAATACTAATAAACTGTATCAAGTGTCTCAAGAGTCATAGAACATAAAGAAGTCTAATACAATAAAGAGCAACTACATAAACTAGAAATCGATAGTACAGAAAAAGTAAACATAAGATCCTCAGCAGCAGTAGCAAGTAGGAGACCACATCCATCACGGAGCTCGTGAAGGTCCAGCGTCGTCAGATGGATCAGTAAATGAACGATGAGGATCCATGAAAGCCGCATCCGGATCCAGATAGCTTATAACCCAAGGGTCATCGATACGATATCTATCGCAAGCAGGGTCTCGCTCCATAGGAATAGGCATGGAAGGATACCGAGACATAGAGTACCGAATGTCATACAGTGAGTTGCTGATGGCAATCATCTGCAGAGTGGTACGGTAGTCAAGCTGGGTCCAGCGATCATCCTCTAATACGAATCGATCGCGGATCATAGTCTGAATCGACTCAAGATTAGCAGGAGGAGGGGTGCATCCTGTCCAAGAGCAAGTGCGTCAGCCTGAGCATCGGAGTGCTCAGACTCAGCAGGAGAATCGATAGCTGCCTGAAGCCGCCGTGCCTTAGATAGGAAGACAGGGGCAGGGAGGAACTGACTCTCATCAAGTGGGACACGAAAAGCACGAAAAATCATAGGAAGATAGAGAGCATAGACCAAAGACCTTGGCTTCTTCCTATCATTGATCATCCAGTCCATCATGATACATAGAATATTAAATGGGACATGGAAGTGTAGGTGATACATAGCAGAGATCTTAAAATATGTAACCTCATCAGTCGATCCCGCTTTGGACAGAATCGTGTTGAAGACAATGCGATAAAGTTCATAGAAGTAAGGATTAAGAAATTTGGCAAGAAGGTTGCGTGTACATGTGTTTAGGGTACACAAATCATCCTTAAAGATTTCGATGGAAGACCCATCGGGGAATTAAAACTTACGAGCATCGACAAGTTTCTCCCATTAATTGGGCTCCAGAATTTCAAGATATTCAGCCAATTCAAAGTCATCAAAAGATATGTCAATGCCAGCAACACGTGAATATAAACGTGTATCATCATGAGTAAGATTGCAATAAAATATTTGAATGGCATTCAAATAGATAAGTGAATTTGTAGTGACAAGTTCATCTAGACATAAATCATGGAATAGGGAGTCATATTGAGAAATTATGGTAAAGTTAATAGGATGACCCGCGTACACGGGACGTGATTGAAAATTACTAAACCATTCGTTTAAAGCGTCTAGTGACATAAATATTCGGTCATCGTACGTGTTGGGGTCAATGGGACGAGGTGGATTGAACAACGGGTGAATGGGTTGTTGAATCGGTTGTTGAACCGGTTGTTCATTGCGAGGAGGAGGATTCGAAGAGGACGCACCCTCGGTTCGAAGCCTCTTGCCTCTATTAAAAAACTTGGGAGCCATGAGTAATGAAGAAAATAATAATTTTTATAGAGAGAAGAGTGAAATTATACCTCAAAAGGATGATGAAGGATGGAAGAGAATGATGCAAGAAACCCTCTCCTTCAATTTTGAGAAGAAAAATGCACTAGAATGAGAGAGCTAGGGTTAGGGTTTGAAGAGGAGGTGTTTTGAGAAGTTTAGAAGGTGGCAATAGAGGAAAGAGAGAGAGGGAGAACCCGGTTATAATGTTACGGGTTCGAATGGTTGGAATGAATCTGGACCATTGGGTCAATTTCAGATCAGCGGCTGAGCCCGCATGCAGTTCTGGAATGACGAGACCGAATTCGGTCGGAACTCTGTATTCGGCAGAGTTCGGCCCGAATTCTTGGTTCTATGGCCAGAATAGAAATCAGGCTAAAAGACGAAGTTGAAAAATGAGTGAGACAAATAAGAATAAAGTAATGGAAAGATGAATATAAAAAAGTAAGAAATCCAAGTAGAGAATTACAACAAGTGAAAGCTGAATCAAAATGAAGTTCAAAAATTTGAATTTAGCATGTGATAAATAAAAGTATACCATGTAGTAAACAAGGAATTATGCCACAATCTATATTTTGAAGCTGCCATGGGGTAGATGCAGGCTGCAGGGGCCGGATCTCAGCTAGCGGTAGTCCTGAGGACTAGTACACCGTGTCGCTTAGGCTTTTACGTCTTGTTGTCAGAAGGACCCTTTCGGCTTGTACCCATAACAGATTCATCATAAAGAGCCAAGACATAATCGATATTTACACAGGTCACTTTAATGAATAACAGCTTTATCCAAAATTCCTAGTTCACGACACAAAAAGTTGAAATGCTCTTCGGATAGTGGTTTAGTAAAGAAATCTGCTAGCTGATGATCAGTGTCAATAAATTCTAAGTTTATAGTGCTATTTTGCTGGTGATCACGTAAAAAGTGGTGACGTATTTCAATGTGTTTCGTGCGTGAGTGACATATAGGGTTCTTAGTAAGGTTTATGGCACTAGTGTTATCACATAATATAAGAATGTACATAAAAGAAAGGTTGTAATCTGCAAGGGTTTGCTTCATCCACAGAATTTGTGCACAACAACGACCAGCTACGATATTTCAGCTTCTATTGTGTATAGTGCGACAAAATTTTGCTTCTTGCTAAACCAAGAGACTAGAGCCTTGCCTAATAAATGACACGTTCTGCTTGTACTTTTACGGTCGACTTTGCATCCTGCAAAATCAGCATCTGAATAACCAATAAGGTCAAAGGATGTGGATTTGGGATACTATAAGCCCACTGTAACAGTACCCTTAAGGTATCGAAAGATACGCTTAACGGCGGACATGTGTGATTTCTTAGGACTAGCTTGATAGCGAGCACACAGACAAACACTAAACATAATATCGGGACGACACTACAACAAAATAGATAAATAATGACACTTTCTTTACGACACTTTCTAACTAAGTGTCATTATTTTTTTTTGTGATGTCAGTATACTAAAAAGTGTCATTATAATTTAATATTTATCATCATCTATGTCACTTTCTAAAAAGTATCATTAACCTAATTTTGACAACACTTTTAAAACAAGTTTTGAATGTCGTATAAAATATTATACTAAATACAACACTTGGTAGGTGTCGTCTGAATATTTAATTTCCTCCCAAAAGAATTCGTTTACCGCAACTTTCCCAAAATTTGGCACTCGAGCCTGCGGTCCCAAATAATCCTATATAATTCTTCTTCCCTTTTTTTACCAAATATTCTCTCTCCCCAAACTTTTTCCCTCTCTTTCTCTCCATCGGCAGGAGCGATCTCGATCGTCGTCGGCTTCACCATCTCAGCTCTCTCTCTCTCTCTCTCATATCGGCTGGAGCAGAGATTTCGATTGTCGTCGGCACCACCATCTCAGCTAGAGCCGGCGGTCATCTCTATCGGTCATCTC
This sequence comes from Iris pallida, assembly GCA_029216955.1. Taxonomy (NCBI): domain Eukaryota; kingdom Viridiplantae; phylum Streptophyta; class Magnoliopsida; order Asparagales; family Iridaceae; genus Iris; species Iris pallida. The sequence goes on along the minus strand of JANAVB010000599.1, from coordinate 2,039,908 downwards.
TATCATAAGTCTAGGTCATCCCTCACTTTGTTTCTTTATGTATTATGTTGGGTTTTATAAGCACAATAATTGGGGATTTTGGAATCGATGATGGTTTTCCTTCTTTTGTTAGTGTTTAGAAGATGAATCGAGCATTATCTAGGATTTTCTTTCTTGATAATGTTTTTTTTGGATCTTTTGTGAAATTTTTTCTCTTCTTTTCATTTTTTAAGAATTTATACTTGCACCATATGGCCATTAGCGCGATTCTGTGTAATTGTTGTAATTTTTTTAAGAATTTTTACTTGCAGCACAGGGTTTAGAAGATTTAGAAGAATAATTTTTCTGATATATATAACAGTAGAAGCGAGAGGAAAGGGGAAAAATTCTAGTCATTTCTTTTTTATCGGATCACTGTTCCAATCTCGCTCGGAGGTGAGGAAAACCCTAACTTTTTTCTTCCAAATTGTTAGATCTGATGTTATTATTCAATTTTATTGCTAATTTCTCTCTGATACTGGGATTTGGGCCCAAAATTTGGGGGTAATTCCCATTTTTGAGTTGTAATTATTGATCCGATTGTTAGAATTTGGTTGGAAATGTTGACTAGTGGTTGGTGGAACTGGAATTATTGTTAATTGCTGTAGAAATTTGTTTGAGATCCTAGATATGTCAAAAAGATCCGGTCTTCATGGTTGGGGACTGTTGTTTGGATCCGATCTTAATGTGAAGAATATGATATGATTTTTAGATGGAACATTAGATGGTTCATCTAATTTTGAAAAGGTTGGGAACTGTTGTTCTTTATAGTATTTACACTCGTTAGCTCTGATTCTTGTCATATATTGAATGCTAAGCATTCATGTTTTAAATCGGGTCTTCATGGTTGGGGACTGTTGTTCTTTACAGTATTTACACTCGTGAGCTCTTATTCTTGTCATATATTGAATGCTAAGCATTCATGTTTTAAATCGGGTCATTGAAATTTTAAATGAATGGATTACTGTGTTATACATTTGGCTTCTTTGGTATTGTAGATATTGGGAAGTTTTGGTAATTCTTCATTCTTCAGGAAACCAGTTTTTTCTACATTTGTTCTTGCTTTCTGTGTTGTTGGTTTTGGAGTAGGAGGCCTGCCTAATTATTTATGAAGCATAACTCATTACTTATTCACTTTTCTTGGAAATTCTTGGCAATTCTTAGCAACTTAACCTTCACGAATTCTAGTAGCTTCGTAGAATCAATTGTTTCCTGTGCGTCAGAAAATAAGGGCAAATTCCAGATTTTGGTCTGCTTACTCCCAGTTTTTGGTCTTTTGAAACCAATCTTGTTCTACTTTTTGCTCTGAATCAGACCTTGTGTATATGTAATCCTTTTGTTGCACCGTTAATCACTCTTAGCAAGTCACAAACATTATATCTTGCTATTTAGTATATCTTTAGTCATAGAATTTTAGAGGAATCTGATATTAGTTAGTATATCCTTAGCTATAGAATTTTAGAGGAATCTGAAATTAGTATGGAGATGTGAACAGATGTCTTTCCTGCTCTCTTGTTACTATTATGATCACCCATCACCACCACCACCAACAGATCTTTATGAAGATGAATAGGAGGTTGCCCTATGATGTGGGAATGGTCATACCATAACCACCTGGAATTTTGTGGTTATGACAAGTTTTTGAAGAAATTATATTGTTCTTGCTTGCTTCACTTTCAAATACCATAACCACCTGGAATTTTGTAGTTCACATTTTTCTATATTTTTAATTACATGTAATTGTTCCTTATCTATACAATACACTCACTTTCATTCTTAGTGTCTATGATAGGTCATTTTGGTTGAGATTGTATTAGCAGCCAACGAAGTCACTAAATTTGGTTGTTAAGGATGGATAAAACATGGATTAATTACTCCTGGTTCTTTTAAATTTTCTTGATTTATCTTTACTTTTAAGCTATCAAATATATAAATAATTACATAAATTATAGTTTTTTTTATTTTTTTGTAGGTCTAGTGATAAGTACCTAGAAGGAGTGAAGAGATTTATAGCAAATGCTAAGAAGCATGCCATGAATCCTGATAGGGTCATATGTCCTTATAAAGAATGTAAAGTTAAAAAGTCACAAAAAAATGATGTAGTATTTGATCACTTGGTCCGAATTGGTTTTGATCATTCATATCAATTTTGGGTTCTTCACGGGGAAGACTCAGATGGTTTTGAACAAAATGAGACTTCTGAGTTGCCAGATGCTCATAGGATGTACTATGATGCATATATTCCTTCTGCTGGAGATTCAGAGGCTACTGAGGGTATGAATATGAATGTAGATGAGGCTTTTAGAAAAAAGTTGGAAGAAGCTGAAGCTCCTTTGTATCCAAGTTGTACCAAGTACACAAAGATGTCAGCAATCATTACTCTTTACAAGCATAAGGCTACAAATGGGTTGTCTGATAAAGCATTTAATGAACTTCTTGAGATTTTGCAAGATATGTTACCAGAGGAAAACAATCTTCCAGATTCATTATACACAGTAAAGAAGTTCCTAAAAGATTTTAATTTAGGATATGAGAAGATACATGCTTGTGTCAATGATTGTTGCTTATTTAGAAAAGAGAAATAGCACCTGGATACATGTCCCATATGTGGTTCTTCACGTTGGAAAGTAAATCTAAGGACAAGCAAGATCAGGAAGGGAGTGCCTGCAAAGGTTTTGCGATACTTTCCAATAATACCAAGATTGAAAAGGATTTTTATGTCCAAAGATAAGGCAGAGCAATTGACTTGGCACTCCACCCACCACAATCAAGATGGAACGATGCGACATCCAGTAGACTCGGTTGTGTGGGATGTTATTGATAAAAAATGGCCCGATTTTGCTTCAGATCCAAGAAATCTTAGGCTTGGGCTATCATCAGATGGCTTTAATCCTTACAAAAATCTCAGTACCCAATACAGTATGTGGCCAATCTTGCTATGTATATACAATCTGCCTCCCAATGTATGTATGTCGCAAGAAAATTTGATGTTGACTTTACTTATACCTGGCAAAGATGAACCTGGAAATGACATAGACGTATACCTTGAACCACTTATTGATGACTTGAAGGAGCTTTGGAGCAATGGCGTGGAGGCATATGATGCATTTATTAAGTCTTTATTTAATATGAAAGCTATTTTGATGTGGACAATCAATGATTTTCTAGCTTATGGTAATTTGGCTGGTTGTACAACAAAGGAAAAACTTGCATGTCCTATATGTGGTCCTAATACATGTTCTTGATACTTAAAGAAGTCACATAAGACTGTGTACATGTCTCATAGGCGTTTTCTTCCACCTAGTCAATTGTGGCGTGATAAGGCTAGCTGGTTTGACAGAACAAAAGAAAAAGGACTCCCACCAAGACCATTGACTAACAATGAAATTTTAAGTGCTGTAAATGAAGTTCAAAATGTGTGGGGAAAGAGCAAGAAAAAGAAAAGAAAGAACAACGATCCTCCTAAAATGTGGAAAAAGAAGTCAGTATTTTTTTAACTACCATATTGGGAGGTAAATTATTTTTCACTATAATACTCATTTTTTAGTTAGTTCTATTATAATAGCTTAATTTTTTTAGGAACTTAGTCTATTTTTTATTGTATCACAGGCTATACCGTTGCGTCACAACTTGGATGTGATCCATATTGAGAAGAATGTTTGCCAAAGCATTTTAGGAACACTATTGAATATTAAAGGACATACGAAAGATAGATTAAAGTCTCGTGGAGATTTAGCAGACATGAACATTAGGCATGACTTATATGCAAAACCAAGAGGGCAAAGATTTTTTCTTCCGTCGGCACCTTACACACTATCAAAAGCTGAGAAGCAAATCTTTTGTAAGAGATTGTTTAATTTGAAGTTACCTGATGGTTATAATTCAAATATTAGCAGTTGTATCAAGCTTGAAGAATGCAAGATTATTGGTCTCAAGTCTCATGATTATCATGTTTTAATGCAACAATTATTGTCAGTTGCTTTAAAAGGACTTCTTTCAGAGGGACCAAGGAACACAATCTTTCGTTTGTGTTTATTTTTTAATGAACTCTGTCAAAGAGTGATTGACAAAAATAAATTGGAAGTATTAGAGGATGAAATTGTGGAAACTATATGCATGTTGGAAAGGTACTTTCCTCCATCTTTTTTTGATATCATGGTTCACCTGACAATACATTTAGGAAGGGAGGCTAGATTATACGGACCGGTGCATTATCGATGGATGTACCCTTTTGAGAGGTATGTAATAGAACCTTGTTACATTTTTAGGGTTTATAGATTATTCAACATAAATTTAAATCAGGTTATTAAATCTAAGTTTTGTGTGTTAACCTGCAACAGATTTATGAAATATCTTAAGGGATTTGTTAGAAATCGTGCTCATCCAGAAGGATGCATAGCCGAATGCTATCTAGTGGATGAGTGTGTGAGATTTTGTAGTGAATACATGCCACAAGCAACAGCTTTAGGCACAAAATTAAACTGCAATGAAGATTTTGAGGATGATACAATTATAGAGGGACGTCCAATTTCAAAAGAAAAAGTAATTACCATGTCAAGTGAAATGTTGAAGGCAACTCATCTATATTTTCTTCTAAATAGTGCAGAAGTTGAACCCTATATTTCGTGAGTATACTACCAGCACATTCCAATAGCAGAAGTTTGATTGAGATTTTCTAGCTATATGTGTGTATATGTATGTATGTATGTATGAGTAACTATATAAACTTTGATGTCTTTATTAGAGAACACATGGAGGAGTTAAAACGTGCTGATATGCGTTTGTTACGGGATAATAATTTGCTGCAGAAGAGGCATTTAGAAACATTCATTTCATGGATGTCATAGAAGGTCATATTTATATATATATATATATATATATATATATATATATATATATATATATATATATATATATATATATATATATAATATATATATATTTTATATATATAAAAAATATATATATCTTATATATATAAAATATATATAAAATATATATATATAAAATATAAAATATATTTATATATATATAAAATATATTTTTTATATATAAAATATATATATATAAATATAAAATCTATTTTTTTTTATATATATAAAATATATATATTATATATATATATATATAATATATATATATATATATATATATATATATATATATATATATATATATTATATATATATATATATATATATAATATATATTATATATATATATATATATATTTTATATATATATATATATATATATATATATATATATATATAATATATATATATTATAAAATATATATATATATATATATATATATATATATATATATATTTTATAATATATATATATATATATATATATATATATATATATATATATATATATATATATATATATATATATATATAAGGTGTAACTTTTAATATCAGTTATGTTTTGCAGATTAATCTTGAAAGTGCAGCGAGCACAATGTCGGATACGCTTAGATGGCTTGTGCAAGGACCTAGATGTGTTGCAATGTCGTACTTGGGTTATGTGATCAATGGAAAACGCTTTCACACAACAGAAATTGAGCGATCCACTCAAGATTATGGTGTCTATATAGAAGCTGAGACTATATGTAGATCCAGTGCCAGAGACACAACACAAGTTGTTGCAAATGTTTCTTACTATGGAGTTATAAGGGATATTTTGTTATTGGACTTTAACACATTCCGAATTCCTGTTTTTCAATGTGATTGGGCCAACATTGTTAGTGGTATAAAGAAGGAGCATGGATTCACTTTAGTTAATCTTCATGAAGGATTAAATAAATTTGAAAGGGATCCATTCATTCTTGCATCACAAGCAAAGCAAGTATTTTACTACAGAGAAAGTGAAAGATCAAATTGGCATATAGTATTAAAGGCACCACCACGAAGCTTTCATGACTTGGCTACCTTTGATGAAAGTGTTTATACATCATATTGCCCGCAAGATGTTTCTGCACTTGAGATAGACCATAGAGGTGGTGATGAGCTGTACAAGAGGAAGAATTGTGAAGGACTTCTTGTGTCACTATAGTTGTTGTGATGAATTAGAGAATTTTTTGAAGTATTTGTCTTTTGTTTTTTTGTATCTTGGACAAATATGGCTTAAAGCAGCCTTCCTTTATATTTGCTTAAGTATATTAGTCAAATTGAATTACTGTTTTGGTCTTTTAGAAACTTGGATATGGTGTTCATAATGTAGTTTCTATTTGGCACATGTTGGGTATCACTATATGTTTCCTTTTTCCTCCCTGATACTTTGTGTACTATATGTTTCCTTTCTTAGCTACCAGGGTCCTGACTTTATGGTTAATTGCTAACAAATTTAATCAACAGGCCATATACAAATTCATAGATACAACAAAATGTCATATCAAAGCCTTGAGTTGGCCAATGGCTATAGTTGTTACATATATTATTCCATCATGCATCTGAATACTATCGATAAAAAGACTAATATTTCTTACTGAGTAGATAAAGCATACATATCACATCCTTCAATAACTTCAGGCTTTGGATTTCCTGGTAAAGTGAAAACAACAAAGAATAGTTATAGATCATGAATATATGGCAATGCTATGACTGGTTACTAACGATAGAGTACCCTTCAGCTTTAGATACTTTACAAAATAGAGTGATCGGATATTAGGCAATGCTATGACTGGTTACTGACACCTTAATATGTACACACCAATAGTTGTTCCTACTCCCATATGTCATTCTGATACAGGAACCTCATTTTATGAATTTTTTTGATCAAAATGATGAAGGCAAAATTTTGGTCAAAATTTACAATATAACCCAATGCAATAACGAACACAAACCAAACTTTGAGTAGTGAAAGCTAGCATGGACGATACGCACAAATTTGAGCTCGACTGGTAAAAGTATGTTGATGTTTTCCAAAATTTGAGACAACATGTCATATAAAGCTGAAGTTTGGTCAAAACTTGCATACAAGGCAGCAAAAGCATGCTAAAACTTATTGAAATGCCTTAAATTTGTTTATAAATAGGATTAAAGTAACTTAAACATCATGGGTTAGAAAAAGCAATACTATATTGCTAGAAAAAAACTCATCGTAATGCCATACTTTTACCATACTATGTTTCCTTCTTGCTCATAGTTTCTTCTGCAACTTCTTTTCCTGCTATTACCGTATCTTGACTGTCCAGTGGCTTTTATGCCCTGGTTAGTGGATCAAACTTGTGTGATATGTTGATATGCTAATTTTGCAATAGATATCAATTACATACTCTACACTTAGCAAATATTCTTTGCCTTGAATTTCAAGAAGATGTCTGGATACATGCCAACATATCTACATGTTTATTAGCATGGGATGGGGGCTGTTGATGTTGCACAGTTCAATCTACTACATTAACCTACAAACTGGAAATTTCTGCCCATTGGTGTAGAAGCATGGAAAAGAATAAAGAAAGATCCATGCGGCCAGGGAGCCCCATGCGGCTCAGAGAGTTCATGCGGCTCAAGGATCCATGCGGCTCAAGCGTCTATGTTGCTCAAACAAGTTCTGTGTGGCTCAGAGAGGAGCCACGTGGCCTTCAAACAGCTCTTCTGTTTGTCCTTTACTGCATTAAATGCTTTGACGGTTGGCAGCTCTGACACATGACAGCCCTGACACAAAAATACAATTATGACTCCGTCAGAATGGCAGACTCCTAGGAAAATGAAGGAAATCTCTGACACAATCTCCCGAAATCCAGAAACATTCATAAAGACTTGACACGTGGACAGTCTCATGCGGCTCACGAAGACTATCCCTATGCGGCTCAAGCGGAGGCTGCCCCATACGGCTCACGAAGACTATCCCCATGCGGCTCAAGCGGAGGCTGCCCCATGCGGCTCACGAAGACTATCCCCATGCGGCTCACGAAGACTATCACCATGCAGCTCACGAAGACTATCTTCATGCGGTTCACGAAGAAGGCACCCATCATGCGGTCATCTACACTCATGCGGCTCAGATCGTTACCATGCAGTCCAAATGTTCAGGGGGCCACTCTCAAGCAGCCTTGACACGTGGCCATCCTTATGCGGCTCAATAAGGAGCAACTTTCCTGTGGCTCAGATTTCTGCAGTGGCTCACGGTTAAGACACGTGGCATGATAGCGGGGCACGTGGCATCAAATTTATCGAAATCCCTCAACAAATCCTAATAAAATATTGGGATCAAATCAGATCATTTGCAATCAAGCAAATTAATGACACGTGTCGAGAAATCCGAGGTTGGCATGACAAATTAGGAGGATTTATGTCAATCATCATTAATTGCCCACAAAAGATTTGTTGTAATCACATTTATTGCTCAAATCTCGTATATTCAAGATGAACGGCCCAGATCCAGTGATCCTTAGCCGCTGACTTTTAAGAATGGGCAATCATTGTAAACCCTAATGATGCCCCCCACTCTTATAAATAGCAAGGTGTCATTCCCTTGCGAGGATATATACAGATAAGATATACAGAGAGAGAAGATTCTCAGATAAAAAAAAGAGACATAGAGAGCCAGAGAGCCAGAGAGAGAATATACAGAGCCTGAAAGGAGAGCATTTCTTCAGCAACGCCAAGCAATTCTTCTACAGAGCCAAGGCTGCACCCGATCGTCCAAGGAATAAGGCAGAGCTGCCGTCGCTTTCCCGAGCCTCTACCGTCACCCCCTAGAATCTAAAATAAATAATTGTACTTAGATTGTTGTACCTAGGTTTTCGTCCCTAGGCTTTCTTTGTACAAGCGAGTTTGTATTGTGAAGTAAAAGTCCAGTCCTCCGATAATTGTTCTGTTCTTTTATATTTCATGGCAAACACGATGGCGACTCTGCTAGGGACAAACTTCTCCACGGCTGAGGAGTTGGTGACGCAATCGGATGCAGCCAAACTTGGCTCCACGCAACAGAAGATGGTCATCCGCTTCGACCAACAGACGTTTGAAGAAATGTTCTCTGAAGGAAGTGTTGGCCCGGTCCAGAAGCGAACCCGCACAAAGAAAGATCGCTGCGAGTGGAGGCCAAAATCATTTGCTCCTCTCCAAGCTCTGGACGGAGTACTCTCTGCTGCCCAAGACGGCGAAAGCGACTCTCGTACGGCCCCACTTCGAGCCATAGAGGACTCTGTTGTCCCCAAGTCCGGCAGAGGAAAGCACTACGATGCTGAACTTGTAGGGGCAAAGAGCGATCCTATGTGCTCCAGGAAGAAATCGAACAAGGGTACTAGCCGGAAGACGAAGACTCATGTGGCCAAGATTGCCAGCCGCATGAATGATGACCATGCGGCTGAGACTACTAGCCAAAGGCACAATACTCATGCGGCCAGGATTTCCAGCCGCATGGAGAAGACCTATCCGGCTGAGACTTTCAGCCGCATGTAGAAAGCCCATGCGGCTACGACTGCCAGCCGCATGGAGACTATTGATTCCAGCCGCATGCCGCCTACTCCTCGCGGCTCTGTCTTCGGCCGCCTCTCCTATGGTCCTGATCTCTTGTACTCCCAAGAAGATATGTCTGATTCTCTCCAGTACCAGTTAGACTCTTCCTACTATGTGCCCTCACGCACTAGAGTGAAGAAGTCTAGGACAGCACGAGCATGGCAAGCTCGGTCCGCTGATCCAACCTATGACCATCCGAGCGTCCCACATACTATTATGAGGGCCTCAGATGGGAATTTGTACAGAACCACTCGAGTCCAGCCCCCGGTGGCAAACGGACAGAGAGGTTCCCAAAAGTCTCCCGAAATCCAGGGAGTAAACATGGTTGATCCAGACCCATCTGACTTGCGTGAGGCCATCCTCCACAAACGCAAGAAAAGAGAAGGTGCATAGGGGTGCAAAGAGTCCTCCTACGGACGTCACTGCACCCAAGTCATCGTCAACAGCTGCTGCAATAACGCGACGGTACGAGAAGACCGGCAGTCCATCTTCTAAAGACTGCAACAACCATATTCAGAGGATGAGGCACCTCCCGTCGTCTCCTGCAACTCTGCTCAGAAAGTCTCCGCCGATGGGAGAGGAAAGAAGACCAACGTTCCCAGCCCGAAGATTTTAATCACCATGACTAAGAAATTATCGTCTAAACAGGTGCCCACCACCGGAGTTTTCCAAGGTACCCGTTCAAAAACAAAATCTGCTACAGTGGGAGATTTATCGTCCACACCACTGGGGGTTGCTGGAACTGGGGGTAGCACTCCTCAGAACATCCACGATAATCCGATGTTCCAAGGAGATGAGCCCGAAGAAACAACTCTCCCATCAGATACAGCAAGGGCCGACGTCCCCGAGGACGTCCATGACTCCCAAGATGAAGCAAACTCTGAAGCTGGGGGTACTATCCCTTCTGAGTCCGAACCAGAGGAGAACATTCCCACATACCCCGATGACTTCTCGCTACAGGGGTATAATTCGGAGGGCACTTCCTCCACCGTTCCGTCCATCTCTCCTCATGTAAAGACGGTGTTCATGACGGACAGCAGCCAAGGTGGTTCCAGTGATCGCCAGCGCATCGACACTCTGGAGGCCATACTGCATGCCTTAGTTAAGTCTGTGGACGAGATCAAAGCGGCCCTTCCAACTCTCCAAGGAGGAACGCCTGGCCAAACAAGCGCGGGTCCCGCGGTCAATGCGGACTCGAATTCAGCGGCACCGAATCCGGGCAAGAATCCTCCTGAAGTAACGACCCCCACCGCTGTGGATGAGGCCCGAGATGCAAGGAGAGAGGTCCAGGAGCTCCGAGCCATGTTTCACGCTCGAGAAACCTCTCAACACCTTAGAATACGGCAACCATATCCCGCAGCATAGAGGGATGTCCCCTTCCCACCAAGATATAAGTCGTTCAATATCAATCCTTATGATGGCAAGACCTCCGCAAGTCGGTACATCACTTACTTCGAGGTCACCACCGACCATTTGCTCCATGACGATGCCATCCATACACGATTATTCATCGGGGCATTGAAAGGAGTCGCCTTCGACTGGTATCACAACCTGCCAGACAACTGCATCCACTCCTTCGCCAGCTTCAAGCGCATGTTCTTGGAGAGATTCTACGAAGTAGGATAGGATGTCACAATGTCCACCCTCATGGACGTCGTCCAAGGGGAAAAAGAGCTGACAAGGAACTATATCGAGCGGTTTCGCCAAACCGCAATGAAGTTGCCGTCTAGAAATCTGGATTCCTCCTTGATTGAAATTTGCCAAAAGAGATTGCTCCCAACAATCAGCCTCTAGATGGGCGAAAGTCAATTCAAGGACTGGAAGACGTTTATCATCAGTGCCACAAGCGCCGAAGAACGATTGAAGAAGGCTCGCCAACTGGGATTGCACATCTCAGAGGGAGAGGATAAGGGCAGGCGTCCCAACGCCAATACCAACAATGGGGGTAGCTCTACCAACAACCGGGACAACAAGGGCAAGCAGGCTATGGTGGCCGATACAGCCCAGAAACCTGAGTCAAAATCGGCAGACAAGCAATGGCCGCAAATGACCTACTCCTTCGAAGACGGTCACATCAAGCCCATCTTAGACATGCTCATACAAGGAGACAGAATTCAGCTTCCTCTACCAAGACGGGAACCTCGACCGGCAGAAATGGAGAACCCAAAGTAATGCCATTACCACCGCTACGTCCACCATGCTACACACGACTGCTACCAACTAAAGCAGTACATCCAAAATCTCATCGATTCGAATGCTCTGGCCATCGATTTCGAGGAGGTAACTGTGGCAGCCAATAGGGTGTCAGTACAATTTGGCAGCTTTCCTCCAACAGAAACTCAAGACGGTGTGGGCCCCATCCCTCTGGCGACAATAGAGATTGCTAATCTTCTACCGCCTCGGGATCAGGCTGCTGGTCTAGTGCCCCTAACCACATCACGAGGGGAGGTCATGTGGGTTCATCCAGACTTGGTATCAGAAGTGACTCAGTCCACACCATCTTCCATTTGCAAGAAGAAGAGTGGAAAAGTCAAGTCCTGCCGCACAATTTTGGCGGATATCGAAGAAGCTACAGCCGTCGTCACTCGGTCTGGGGCACAATCCCAACCCGTGGCTGATAACTCGACTGAAAATCGTCAGCCCGCTACAACTGACGCTCCGGAACCTTCTCAGCCTCCAACGACCGACAAGCTTAGGCCGAAGGAGACTCGCTTTGACAAATCCCTCCGAAAAGAGGCACCACAGGGGCTGGAGAGGCCCTACCTCTTCGACATTTTGGCACAATTAGCCAATACATCGGCCAAGTTGTTATTATACGAGCTTCTGAGACTCTCAAAGGATGTTCGCACAGCTTTGAGCGATGTACTCCAAAATGCCGACGCGTAACTGGCTCAGGTCAACCTCACGGGAGAGAACCCGCCTACAAATTTCCAAGACAGTGCTTGCACAGGAGCGATGCCCAATATTGTCTTCACTCCGCAGAAAATGCTCATCAAAACCAACCTGCACGATCGCCCATTATACTACACTGGATACATTGGCGACGTAAAGGTGGATCGAATGTACATCGATCCTGGCTCTTCCATAAGCATTATCTCGAAGGGTCTATTACATCATCTCCGCATCCCTATGCATCGCCTGACGCCTACAAGCACCGCCATCAGCGGTTTTAATTCGGGCAGGAGCTACCCAATTGGGAAGATTCGTCTGAAGTGTCAAATTGGCGATCTCCAGTCGAAAGTCACTCGTTACGTCATAGAGCAGACACTTCTTACAATATCCTCTTGGGGCACCCTTGGATACACGATTATATGATCGTGCCTTCCACGTTGCGCCATTGCTTCAAGTATGTCGACAAACATGGCTTCGTGAGGATAGAATTTGCCGACATCGATCCCTTCAAAGGGGTCGAAACCTACTACTCAGACTCCTGCCTGTACGAAAAGTCGAAGAGGCACCTTGGTGAAGGAGATGTGCAAGCTCGTACCGAGACGGCCACAGGATCAGAAGAACCTCTGACGATCCACTTCCAAGCTCGCAAACCTGGCAAGTCCGTACTCTTTACCGCCACTCTGCGTAAGGACGCAATCAGCCTCTCGGCACAAGAAGAGAAAATGATAATCTGGCTGCCAAGGTCCGGCCAAGTGCCAAGACCTACAATGGAGCCACTGACAATCAGGCTGCCGAGAGACGGCCAGCCTCAAACGGAGAAGCTCAATCCCTCCAACAAGCCAATGACAATACGCCTTTCCAAGAAGAGTCATCACCCCGATGCAAGGTCTGGGGCTTCTAGCAAGCCAACAACTTCCCGCCCAGCATCGAATACCAAACTGGGGGTCGCTAGTTTGCGAACGACTCCACGTTCTGCTCCACCGGCAGAACCCCCGACGATCAAGCTGTCCAGGTCGTCCTCTCAGTCTTCGTTTATACAGGGGGTAGCCGAAGAGGAACCGAAGCTAGCCAAGTATGTGGCTGCCCACACTGATGTTCCCTCCGCATATGATGTAATCCTGCTAAAAAAGATACCTTACTTCATCAATAGAGGGCTATCTTTGAACTACCTCGAGCTTAATAAGTTTTGTACGATGTATGCTATGGAACATGGTATAGGCACTCACCTACACACACAGGTGACAAATGTGTACACCGCAAACCAGCTTACTCCCGTGGAAGACGCTTACCGCATAATCGAGGGAGGGGACCATCCGATCATCTTCGGCAGGAAGGACGATCCGCAGCCCTTCACCATAGAAGAAGTCGACCTTGAATCAGATGCCGGGAGACTGCCTCTGCATCTTTATAGCCTCCAATCGAAATATCTCATGCAAAAACATGGGTATGATCTGGAGACTACGCCAGGCTTAAACTACGGCACTGGACGACGATTACCTTTGAAGCCACCAGTCCCGGCTGGCAAACCACGAGACTACTATAGTAAGACTCGATGTGGTTAGGGTATGTTACACCCACAACGACCCCTGAAAGTTCAGATGAAGAATGTGACTGGCATTCACATTCAACCGGGTCACCAACTTCTGACTCGGATACCAGCATCAGAGACGTATTCAGACAAGTCCTGTCAGTCAATATGGCATTCGCTGACGCTTATGAAGAAGATGAAGACATTCCAAAAATCCTCGAGTTAGAATCGTGGGCCCAACAGTTGGATGCACAATGGAAAAAGCGGTTCGAACAGAGAGAACCACCTACTGAAGATGAAGTTATACAGGTCGATCTCGGCAGCGAATCTTCTCCAAAACTAATCTTTGTCAGTAAAAGCCTAACAGACGAAGAGCGAGAATCGCTGCTGGAACTTGTCAAGGAATATATTGATGTGTTCGCCGGGAGCTATGAAGACATGCCGGGGTTAAATCCCGATATTGCTCTTCACAAACTCAACATTCAGCCGGATGCAAAGCCAGTCAAGCAACAACAGCGACGCTTCCGCCCAGGCATCATAGATACGATCGAGGCCGAAGTCAACAAACTAATAGCCAGCGGCTTAATTCGTGAGGAACAACATCCGAATTGGGTCGCCAACATAGTACCAGTCCTTAAGAAGAATGGAAAGATTCGAATCTGCATCGACTTCCACAATCTGAACGAGACATGTCCCAAAGACGAATTCCCTCTCCCTATCACAGACATCATGATTGACAACACCTGCGGCTTCGAACGTATGTCATTCATGGATGGCTTTTCGGGGTACAACCAAATCAAGATGTCTCCTAACGACGAAAAGCATACATCATTCCGAACACCGATTGGCACATACTGCTACACAGTCATGCCTTTCGGTTTGAAGAATGCCGGTGCCACATATCAAAGAGCTATGAGTATCATCTTCAGAGACCAATTATGCAAGAAGGTGGAGTGCTATGTTGATGACATCGCCGTCAAGAGTGGTTGTAAGCGAGACCATCTGCAGGATCTGAGGACGGTATTCGACCTGATGCGAGCGCACAATTTGAAAATGAACCCTACAAAGTCCTTCCTGGGCGTATCTAGCGGAAAGTTCTTGGGTTTCATCATCACCGCCTAGGGTATCCATGTAGACCCTAAGAAGACAAAGGCAATTATGGAGATGGTTCTCCCGAGAAATCTCCGAGAACTTCGAGACCTCCAAGGGAGGCTAGCTTACATTAGGAGGTTTATTTCCAACCTCTCCGGGCGATGTCGACCATTCACCCATCTCATGAAGAAAGGCGTCTCATTCGTATGGGACAAAGAATGCCAACGTGCCTTCGACAGCATCAAAGAATATTTGTCGAACCCTCCAGTCCTGGTGGCCCCGGTTGCTGGAAAACCATTCCTGCTCTACGTACGAGCAATAGAACATTCCCTCGGCGCTCTGCTAGCACAAAACAACGATACAGGACATGAACAAGCTATATATTACCTCAGCCGAATGATGATTGGACCAGAGCACCGATACACCACCGTGGAAAAGGAATGCCTCGCCCTGGTCTTCGCCATTCAGAAGACGCGGCACTATGTCACGGGACAAACCATACATATGATCTCACGAGTCAACCCTTTCAGGGTCCTCATGACTAAACCAGGGGCACTCAGCTCTCGCCTCGCTACATGGGCAATATTGCTGTCCCCCTATCATATGATCTTCGTCACACAAAAGGCTGTTAAAGGTCAAGCTCTGGCAGACTTTTTAGCAGCCCACCCAGGCTCGGAGTCGTCCAGATATATGAAGAAATCCCAGATGAGGTCGTCGACTCGCATGCAACCTCCCACGATGATATATGGCGAATGTTCTTCGATGGTGCTTCGAGAACTGGACCCAAGTGCAACATCGTCGTTGGAGTCGGGGTGGTGCAAGTTTCTTCTTCCGGACTGGTAATCAATCGTGCTTACCCTCTCACAGAATCCTGCTCTAACAATGTAACCGAGTACAACGCTTTGGTCATCGGCCTCCAACTTGCAAGAGAGCTGGGGGTAGAATATCTTAAAGTATACAGCGATTCACAGTTAATCGTCAATCAGATCCGGGGTTCGTACGAAGTCCGCCATGAAGACATGATCCCCTATCATCAAATAACGATCAACATCATCTCGTCATTAGAGGGGTTCTTCATCGAACATGTCCCCAGACTCCGAAATATCGAAGCCGATGCCTTAGCAGGCCTGGCCGCTTCCCTAGCAGTGCCAAATCATACTCATCAATCGGTAGATGTGATAGGCCACGAACTGGTCTGCCCCAAGAACAACGTTCAATTCGTGGCGTATTATTCTGCTTAGACGATCGACGAAGCCCCAGACTGGAGACAACCATTCATTGACTTCGTAGTCTACGACATCTTGCCCGAGAACCCAAAAGAGGCTACCTCTATCCGAAGGCGTTCTCTCAGATTCTTCTACGATATAGAGACAAAAATGTTGTATCACCGATCCTATGATGGATTACTGATTCGATGTCTGTCAAACACAGAAGCCAAAGAAGCCATACGCGAAGCTCACGATGGTGTCTGCGGGGCCCATCAGCCTGGCCCTAAATTGTAAGACCGTCTTTGCCGAATGGGCTACTACTGGCCCACGATGGTAGCAGATGCGATAGACTATGCTAGAAAGTGTAAAGCTTGCCAAGTCCATGCGGACTTCATCTACCAACCATCTAAATATCTACATCCGACAGTGGCGTCCTGGCCGTTCGAAGCATGGGGAATGGATATCATCGGTCCGATTACTCCACTTTCCTTTCGAGGATATCGCTTCATACTCGCAATCACAGATTACTTCTCCAAATGGGCGAAAGCCGTCCTGCTTACAGAAGTAAAGACTTCAAACGTGATCAGCTTCCTCAAGTATCACGTCATCTATCGTTTTGGACTGCCCCGAAGGATCATCCACGATAATGGTCCGCAGTTTGCAAGCCACGTCTTCTATCGGTTCTGCGACAAGCACCGCATCCAGAATATTACTTTAACGCCATACAATCCAGCAGCGAATGAGTTGGCAGAAGCATTCAATAAAACAATCATCAAACTTTTCAAGAAGTTCATATCGTCCAACAAACACGACTGGAACGAGAAGCTTGGTGAATGCTTATGGACGTACCGTACCACAGTCCGAACAGCCACAGGGAACACACCATTCTTCCTGGTGTACGGGAGTGAGGCAGTTCTCCTATTGGAGACTCAAATACCCTCGCTCCGCAACGCCCTTACTTACCAATTGACGATGGATGATAACTATCGTCGTCGACTACAAGAGTTGGAGGCCTTAGATGAAAAGCGCCTCCTGGTTCAGCAACGGATCGAGCTATACCAAGCGCGCATCTCCGGAGCCTTCAACAAAAAGGTTAAAATCAGAACATTCCAAGTGGGCGATCTCATTCTGGCAGTCTGGAGGCCGATGGTCATGACTCACAAGACCGTCGGCATGTTCCAGCCAAAATGGGAAGGTCCATTTATTATTGAGGCTATATTCTCCAACGGTGCTTACCGCCTCGTAAAACAAAATGGAGACTTGCTCATGTTGCCCTTCAACGGCAAGTTCCTGAAGAAATATTATATCTAAACGATATTTTCCAGATTATCGAGTCATGTACCCGCTGGTGCCGCTGAACTCACTTTCACAATCCTCCAGATCATCGAGTCATGTACCTGCCGGTACCGCTGAACTCGTACGACATTTTTCTAGATTGCTGAGTCATGTACCCGCTGGTGCCGCTGAACTCACTTTCACAATATTCTAGTTTATCGAGTCATGTACCCGCTGGTGCCGCTGAACTCACTTTCACAACATTCCAGAGCATTGAGTTATGTACCCGCTGGTGCCGCTGAACTCACATCCACAATATTCCAGATTATCGAGTCATGTACCCGCAGGTGCCTCTGAACACACATTCCGGTCACTCTTTCAGATAGTAAGTCATGTATGACCATACCTCTGAACTTTTTTCCTGGGAGAGATCCTCCCTCATGATCCACTACCCGCACTTCCAGTGCACAAAAAGGGTAACAGATCCACAAATTTCCAAAACGGCCATGTCCTCATTACCTCTGAGTCGTTTCACTTCCGCCAAAAACAAATCACCCTTCTACATAGAACTTCCATGTCCTCATTACCTCTGAGTCGTTCTATGTACCCTCCTTCATTGAGCCCACTCCTGCCATGTCCTCATTACCTCTGAGTGGGAAGGCTCCGTCGAAGAAACCCTCATGCTTGCCATCTCCTCATTACCTCTGAGTAAGTATGATGAGTCCCTTTCGACTTATTATCCGTACCCACAACCGGAGTACGCCAAGGATAATAGGTCCACAAATATTACCCGCTGAGTCCACTCCTGCCATGTCCTCATTACCTCTGAGTAGGAAGACTCTACGGTAAAACCTCTGTACTTACCATGTCCTCATTACCTCTGAGTAAGTATGTTGGTTCTCTCTCATCTTATTATCCGTACCCTGAACCAGGGTACGCCAAGGGTAATAGGCCCACAAATGTCCTCTGTAGACCACAAATATCCTCTGTTGAGTCCACTCCTGCCACGTCCTCATTACCTCTGAGTAGGAAGACTCCACGATAAAACCTTCGTACTTGCCATGTCCTCATTACCACTGAGTAAGTATGTTGGTTCCCTTTTCATCCTATTATCCGTATCCTAAGTCAGGATACGCTAAGGATAATAGGCCCATAAATATCCTCTGCTGAATTTCTCAGCAAAGGCCCATCATTTCTCATCATGTCCCGGGAGCCCAGCTGCTCCATGGCATTCTATCTCCCGATACCCCGAACACCCACGACCACCTTACTGTGGAACTGTTCTAGGTATCCCCAATCAAACTTGTTAACCGTACCCAAAACCAAGGTATGCCAGGGGTAACAAGTTTACAGACAAGTCCCCCACGCGGGGCACACATCACCACAATACCACAGGCACAACAAGCAATACAAATGAAGGGTAGAATGGAAAGTACTCTTTATTTGAAAGTCAAAAAAACATTACATGTTTTGGGGACCACGTCCCTCTCGAAAAAAAGAAGAAGAGGAAAACATAAACAAGAAAAGGCCGACTATAGTCCGGCATTACACAACTCTAAAAGGCGGTTTCTCACCAAGGTAGTCCCTCGCTCAAGCCGCTGCCAATTATTTTCCATCTTCTTCAAAGCAAGTTCCAGATTGACAGAAGCTCTACTAAATTTCTCAGCCTCCTGAATAGTAACCCCTTTCTCAGTACGAGCAGCTTCGAGCTCGGACTCCAGAAAGGTCAGCTTTCTCTGGAGCTTGAGGATCTGCTCCCGGGTGTCAGTTACCCCGCGAGAGGCATTCGCTTCCCGAGTCGCGCAATCTTCAGTGCGACGGCTCCATTGATCGTACAACTGAGTCAGATCCCGGCAATCCTTCAATATAGCTGGCTTGAGCGATTCCCGAGCAATCCTCACCTTTTCTACCGCGGTTGTGAGGAAAGTACGCTTTTGATCTATTGCCACTGATAGATCAGCTTGTCGTAGTACGCGAAACTGGGCCACAAGACGATCGGCCTCTAACAACTTAGGCTCCAGAAGCGCCGCTAGTCCCGCCCCACCGAGAAGTGTTCTAAGGATATTAATTTGGCCACCGGCGCATTGACGGGCCATGGCAAAGGGAGTTCCCCTCTCCACAACTGCCTCAATCCCTCTCTTCAGGTGGCGGTGAAAGCTGTCGACCATATCCTGGGACAGTTCATCCAAAACTTCTGTAGAGGACGGCGTCAAAGGGAGTGTGGCGGGCAGTACCGAAGGAGTAGCCTCAGAACATGCCGTCCCCGCCACCAGGGAAACGAATTATGTGAGAAAAGATGCATGAATAGCAGCTAGCTCTTCTTTCGCCGCCCGTAGAGCCTGGATACTTGGCAGGGCAGAAAGGCTAACTCCCGAAACCATATTCGCAGAGGAGAGCGCGGAAAGCGTCGTCCCTTGCCAGCTGTGCTATCACTAGGGCTCCCGAACTCGACCCAGCTGGAGGCCCCTCAGTGTAGGTTGGAAAAGAAGGAGGCACACGTGCTTCCATCAGATCCCCTCCGGTAGAGTCCGCCCCGACGATGTCCGTCACCGACAATAAAGGAGTGGGGCCTGCACGTCCAAAGTAATCATTAATCCACGAAGGACAGGATGATAGAGCAAATAGGCCTCCTCACAAGTTAAGAAGTTGGTTTATCTTACCAGGAGAAGAGCACGGAGGCTGCAGCTCGTTCGCAGCTGGCATGGTATCCCCATCCGCGGCTTCCAACCCAAATTCAACTGGTTTCTCTGCCCCAGCCACCCCTGAAAGGGAGCCAACCAGGTCAGTGTCATCCTGTTGAAATTTAGCTGTCTTAGGGATAGGTGCAGTAGAGCCCCCGCCCCCATGGGTTGACGTCTCAACAAGGTGAGATGCCCCGGCCGCCTCCGAAAGAACCCCAGCAGAAGTGATAGCGGTACACATATCATTGATCAAAGTGGACAAGGCCGGATCGACCTCAGCAGTCGAGTCCCGAGAAGCAGACTCCTCTGACGCCTACAAAGAGCAAAAGAAAAAAATGATTAGGCCATAACTTAGAAAAAGAAGGAAAAGGCAGTTGAAATTCCTAGCACCTCAGAAACAGCGTCAATATCATCAATAAACAGCCTACGATGTCTTACCGCAGCCCGCTTCGTGGAGTAGGTCCTGCCATCGTCAGTAGACAGATGCCTGCCTCGTTCGCGCGAAGCACCAGGCACAACAGATGGATGATCCTCCACCTCTTCGTTCGACACAGTAGGAGGCTGGTCCCCTACCTCCTCGTCCGAAGAGTGCGATGAGTCATCAGCGTCCTGCTCGTCATCCTCGTCGTCCACCACAGTGGACTCTGAGTCTGGCACAGGAACCCTATTCGCCCCTCTCTTTCTCTTTCTGGAACCCTCGGGCTTCTCTGTCAAGCCGGTCCCGACAATGAAGCTGGTGTTTATGTCAAAATTCATGGGAGATTTGCTTGCCGCAATATGATAAAGGGCCGCCATGTACAAAAATCCCCTTGCATATTAGCGTCGGAGACCGAGAAGCTAGCCCGGGTATGAACCGTATTGTAATAATGCCATACCCGGATATCGTCAAGGACACTGCCTTCGAAGCCCAGGCAAGCACTGGGGTAGTCAAGGAACAGCTGACTATACCCGAATTGACGAGAAAACCTGCTGGGCAAATAAGGCTCCAGGTATACGTTATTTCGGTAACGATATACTAAGTGCGCAGGGCTAATGTTATACAGCCAAAGAAGCATCTTCTCAGATAAGAGCTGGGGAGGTTCAATGCCATCGACGTGTACCCCCCTCACTTCTCTAGAGGTAAATTGAGGAAGAGACACAAAGAAGTCGGACCCGTCAACTCTCGCCAACGCCCTCCGACAAGCCGGCATGGTGTCGTACTCCCAAGACTGATAACGATATCGGAAAAGGAAGGCGCCATCAGCGGTAACATCATCCTCTGTTCCGGGCCTCATCAACGACCGATAATGCATCAATAACCACCCCATAAGATAATGGTATGGTAGCTCTATCCGCTAAAAGTCCAGTGTCGTCTCGCGAGCAACGACTTTAGACGAAAAGGTGCAAAGGCCGTGGTGTACGCTACACACCATAGCCGGAAGAAGGGCCAGTCTGACTTTGAAAACCAGCTTCACAGCCGGGAGAATGAAGTGGCGGCTGATCCTTTAAGTAGAACCTGCCCCTCCCGAGACTATGTAATTTCGTAGCCATACCATCAAGAACCCGGCCAAGATTGCTTTCTCAGACATCTGCCGGGTACCATAGTAGAAATAACTGAAGGAGTCAGTGCGACTCCCAAATCTATCGCGGGTGGACCTCGACCTTTTGGCATTCAACATCAGATCCTTTACCTCCGCCTGGGTTTGAGGACCTCGAGAAGAAACCCGGCCGGAAGGACGTAATTTGAAAAGATACGCGACCCAGGCCATTGTATGGGGGGCGTTCCCTTCTGAGCTACTATTCTTCTTGATAGCAGTCTGGTGACAGATGCTATGGTGGCACAGCAGTTCCCGGTATACAACGATAAAACCAGGGAATCATCGATCCAGATCACCGAATTCCTTGTTCGTCGGGATGTATACTTCAAAGGCCTCGCCCCCCCACGGCAGCTTAAAAACAGCATGCATTTCATGGAGAGCAAGTCCCAACTCCCTTCCGGGCACGAAAAAAGTCCCCGTACGCCGGTTTTACATTTCCAAAAGGGCCATAAATAGCGGCTTGTTAATGGGCAATCCGTAACAGGTGCCCCGGATGGCGTAGTAAAGGTCAATCTCCCGAAGGAACTCCTCGTAGTTCCTCAGGATCCATGAGGAAAGATTAGCCCATGTAGGAATAGAGTTTATCCAATTCAGCAGCGACAACCTACCCACAAGATAAGACCCCTTGCGAGCGAGCTGATTCAGGAAGGTATCAGCTCGAGTAAAAGTGAAGTTGGGACCAGACATGTTTATAAAAGTACCAGGAATCAGCCCCATCACACTCCGACTGACTGACTCCCTACTCGCACATGCTGACCTAATACTCATATTATAGTAGATATTTCCTACGAACATCCCCGATTGGGTTGGAGTTAGGGAGCCCACCATTTTTCTGCTCAACGGTACCATATTAAACCACGAGAGGGAAAAGTGCCGTTCCATCTCGGGAACATGGATCTCCACCCCGTCCATAGTAAAGTCCCAGTTCTCAGAAACGTCCAGCACCCGGGAGTTCTTTATAGATAAAGCATCTCCAAAGAGAAAAGCTGGTTTCAGATATTCTCCGTCCAGTCTCCCCGAATTCATCATAGTGCAAAAAAAGTAGAAAGGCTGGTTATTGATGGCAGCCACCCTCTCTAAAGGCTCGTTGGTGGAAAGCTGATCCGCCACATGTCGAATTAAGCCGTCGAGCTGCACACCCACGGCAAATTGAGCTGAACCCACCAGAAGCTCTCATGTCGGGTTGGTTGGGAGGTTCACTGGAAAAGGACAAAAGAAACAAGGATTAAGGGACGGTTAAAACGAAACCACTCAAAGTTTCTCAAAAAGAAGTTCCTATGAGCCTATACGGCTCGGATCAACGAAGCCTTATGTGGCCCAATTCAGCAGGGTTTCATGCGGCACGGCCTCAATAGAGCCTATGCGGCTCGGGTCAACGCAGCCTCATGTGGCCCAATTCAGTTGGAAGTTCCATGTGACACTGATTCGATAGCTTATGCGGCTCGGTTGAACTTATGCGGTTCTATCTAGAAGAAGAGCTTATACGGCATGACTCAGTAAAATTTTATGCGGGCTGATTTGTCAGGAACATATGTGGTTCCGCTCAAAGGAGGTTTCATGCGGTTCAAATCCAGAAGTGCTCCTGCGGCTCAAATCTTTCTCATGCGGCTCAAACATAGGGCATACCCTATGCGGCTCGGATATGAGAGGGTCATGCGGCCCATACAACATATGCGGCTCTATCATGGTCTAGCTTGGGCGGTTCAATGAAGACAAAGAATGAAGGCTTGTGCATATGTTATGCAACAAAGCCATGGATCCTTGGGGTTCAAAGCATTCAAATCCATTCCTTACCCTTGAAAGCAGGGTGGATGTTAGGGTGCACTTCGGGTATGGCGGCCGACGAGGAAGCCGCTTTCTTGCCCTTTGCAGTAGCAGAGGCGACCTTGGAAGACTTGGGGGCCATTTTCGACGGTCGGAGAAGGGAGATAAGAAAAGAAAGTGGAGACAGCAAGAGTTGGGGACGAAAGAGAAAGTAAAGAAATCCCTCCTACTGAACTCGTCCCTATTTATAAACAAAAGCAGGGCATTTCGATTCTTGTGTAAACACAAAAACCGACCCTTCGGTTATCGAGGCGAGCCGCATAAAATGAAGGCCAAACTCCTGGGATCCTGCCCCGAAAAGTGGCCTTAAAACTGACAGCAGATCAACAATATTTAATGCAAAAGATTATCACACGTGGCAGAATGACATGGCGAGGAACTCATGCGGCCAGAACAGTCCATGTGGTCGAGACATCCATGCGGCCGAGACATCCATGCGGCCACGACATCATATGCGGCTAGAAGAATTTATGCACAACCATGCTTCTTATTCAAAGTATTTTAATTTTGTAAATTGAAAACTTTGAAGGGGGGCTTGTAGAAGCATGAAAAAGAATAAAGAAAGATCCATGCAGCCAGGGAGCCCCATACGGCTCAGAGAGTTCATGCGGCTCAAGGATCCATGCAGCTCAAGCGTCTATACGGCTCAGAGATGAGCCACGTGGCCTTCAAATAGCTCTTCCGTTTGTCCTTTACTGTATTAAATGCTTTGACGACTGACAGCTCTGACACATGACAGCCCTGACACAAAATACAATTATGACTCCGTCATAATGGCAGACTCCTAGGGAAATAAAGGAAATCTCTGACATAATCTTCCGAAATCCAGAAACCTTCATAAAGACTTGACACGTGGACAGTCGCATACGGCTCACGAAGACTATCCCCATGCGGCTCACGAAGACTATCCCCATGCGGCTCACGAAGACTATCTTCATGCGGTTTACGAAGAAGGCACCCATCATGCGGTCATCTACACTCATGCGGCTCAGATCGTTACCATGCGGTCCAAATGTTCAGGGGGCCACTCTCAAGCAGCCTTGACACGTGGCCAGCCTTATGCGGCTCATTGAGGAGCAACTTTCCTTCGGCTCAGATTTCTGCAGTGGCTCACGGTTAAGACACGTGGCATGATAGCAGGGCACGTGGCATCAAATTGATCGAAATCCCTCAACAAATCCTAATAAAATATTGGAATCAAATCAGATCATTTGCAATCAAGCAAATTAATGACACGTGTCGAGAAATCCGAGGTTGGCATGACAAATCAGGAGGATTTATGTCAATTATCATTAATTACCCACAAAAGATTTGATACAATCATATTTATTGCTCAAATCTCGTATATTCAAGATGAACGACCCAGATCCAGTGATCCTTAGCCGCCGACTTTTAAGAATGGGCAATCATTGCAAACCCTAATGATACCCCCACTCTTATAAATAGCAAGGTGCCATTCCCTTGCGAGGATATATACAGATAAGACATACGGAGAGAGGAGATTCTCAGATAAAAAAAAGAGAGAGACATAGAGAGCCAGAGAGAGAATATACAGAGCCTGAAAGGAGAGTATTTCTTCAGCAACGCCAAGCAATTCTTCTACAGAGCCAAGGCTGCACCCGATCGTCCAAGGAGTAAGGCAGAGCTGCCGTTGTTTTCCGAGCCTCTACCATCACCCCCAGAATCTAAAATAAACAATTGTACTTAGATTGCTGTACCTAGGTTTTCGTCCCTAGGCTTTCTTTGTACAAGCGAATTTGTATTGTGAAGTAAAAGTTCAGTCCTCCGATAATTATTCTATTCTTTTATATTTCATGGCAAACAGTTGGTACTGTAGATAACCTCCTACAAACTAGACTATCTGTTGCCTTTCCTATATTACTTGCAAACTGGAAACAACTGCCTGTTGCGTATTTATGAAACTCAACTTTTTCAAAAATCAGCAGAAAATATGCTGTAATTTCATCTGTAAGAGCAGCTCAATCAAAGTTAAAGCATCCAAAATTGATGCTTCCTCCAGGGTTCAGATCTAACTCTACTTTTTCGAGAATCTGCAGAAAACACGATGTGGATACGTGCATTATACGAATATGGTTACATATATTTTTTTCTATTATTATATTATAAATGTGAATCCCGTATCTATTTGTGAACCTGGAATCTGCATCCACATACCTTAGTTTTCATATATCATACAAATAAGATTATTCATTCTTTGTTTGTTATGCTAGAAAAAGTGTATTTCATGTCAAACTGATCAAAAAAATTCATAAAAATGAGGTTCCTGTATCAGAATAAAGGATATGTGAGAATGGATCTGTACAATATACTTGATACTGCTTTTATAAAAGCTGCATTTGCGAGAAATCATAAAATTTGTGTAATCGTACAGAAAAATACAAAGATACAACATCATGATTGGTTCTTTATTTCATGTCTGTAAGTACCCGATTATAATCTGGTGGGTTCTGTCAAATTTGATTTCAAGCTTGGTAAGTTTACGACTTCGGGTCAGGATCTGCATTTTTTAAAAGTATATAGGGCCTACAATCTCTGAATCTTTGCCATGTTTGAATAACTAATGATATTTTTTGCCTCACCAACGTGGGATCCTATGTTGGAATCTTCAAATGTTTTTTATGTTTGAATAGATGTGGCATCCTATGTTGACTCTCCGAATCTTTGCTATGTTTGAATCAACTTGTGTGCCAATTATTTCATCTGTCAAAGCTGCAATATTATATACTAATTCAATAAAATTTGTTTTGCTCCTAGTACTTGATGGTAGAGTAACGTACATTCATTTGCTTCTCCATCTATAGGCAAGGCAATCAAATTATGTAATTTTATTTGTGATGGAGTACCTGTGGTTTGTAGGATACTGTAAGGGACCAATAAAGTTACATGGATGAATAAACTTGTGTGCCAATTATGTTTGAATCAACTTGTGTGCCAATTATTTCATCTTTACACAATTTGCTAATTTCTACTTTCTACTCAATAATGTGTTTATTTTCTTTGTTAATTTCTACTTTCTTAGTCCTGTGCATGACAAGACTTTCTACTTTCTAATTAATTTCTATGTTTATACATATATATTCAATAATATTTACCCAGCCTTACAGAATTAGTTCTGTGCTGAAGTTTTAAAGATGGACCATTGTCGGCTTTTAATCTTGTGGAGTTCTAAGGCCTCTGTTATTGTTGCATCATCAAGTGCACCTGGGAGATCCTATGACAAATGATGCATATAGTTGTACAGATGAAAGAACAAAATGTATTGAATGAGTTCCAGATTTTTTTTTGAAAGAACAAAATGTACAGAAGAAAGCCCCACCATCCTCTATTCTTCTGTACATAAGTTCCACTCATCTTGGCAATTCCAGGGAGGGCTATGTTTTTAGTCAGTTTGATTTTTTACATGTTATTCACTATTGTATTGAATATACTCTGTTACCTTTTTTTTACATAAACTGCATAATAGTTAATGTTGATACTGATTTCATTTATCTTTTTGAATTACAAAGATATGTCGAAGAAAACATCATGTGTCATTTATGATAGCCCACCTTTATCTAGGTTACCTCATGATAGTTCGGATGAGAATGCTGATTCTTCATCAGAAGAAAATAATACTGGAGGTAAAAAGAAAAGAACCAGAGGAAAAACAAAGGTCCCCGTTGTTGCAGTTGGTGAAAAGAACCGTACGATGATTGAGTGGAATGAATATGGACAACCTGTGGGAAAACAATCAGTTAGATTCAGTACAACTGTTGGATGTCTTGCTCGAGAGAATGTTCCAATAAATATAAATACCTGGCACAACGTGGATAAGAGAATCAAAGAAAAATTGTAGGATTTGATGATGGTATGTACTTTGTTTATGTATTTTATTATTGTTGCTTCTTGTAAAACATTTAGTAAAATTACTTATCCTTGATTTTACTTGTAAATGTAGCAAAAATATGTTATTGAGGATTGTTACAAGAAGTTCATCCTGCGGTTGATAGGAAAGTTGTGGCGAAATTGGAAATCATCTCTATCTCAAAGTATAAGGAAAGTTGTAGATGCTGGTGTGGATGTATCTCGACGTATCACCTTCCTCAAATGAATGAACCTACAGACAGCTAGTGGGATGAATTTGTAAAAATTTGCACCTCAGATGAATTTAAGGTAAATTTTAAGGTTAAGTGTTTTTAATGATATGCATTATATTGGAGTTGTAAGAATTTTCTTAATTTGTGTAGGAATTAAGTCAAACAAAGCAGACTGCAAGGGCAAAACAAACGATGCCTTACACTCTGAGCCGGAAAGGTTATGCAAGATATGAGCATGAATGGGTATAACTTGTGCTTGTTTTTAATTCACGTATCTTTAAAATTCTCTTGCATGTAATGAACATGATAGATTTTGATCATTTTGTCATTCGATTTTTGTTAGAAAAATGAGAACAAAGGAAAATCTATATCGAGGGTGACTTATGGATTGAAGGACATAAGAAATGGAAGGGAGAGAAGAGTGGAGAACCGATCAATGCTGATGCAGAGAAGGCAATTGTATGTGATTAAAATTTATTTATTTAAAATTCATTATTATATTGTATTTTTAATGACTTTCTAAATATGCTAATAACATTTATTTTCTAGTCGGAAATGGAAAAATATAAGGAGGTTCTAGATGGTGGGAATTCGATCTCCATAAATGAGGATCCAGTGAGTAAATATTTTGGTCAAGAATGCTCAGGTTCTGTTAGAGGGCTTGGATTTGGAGTTACCCCATCTAAGGTAGAGGGCCAATTACAAAATAAATTGTTGATGCAATTTGTTATGAATGAGTTAAGTGAAGTTCGCAAAACTCAAGAACTTACGTACAAAATTCTAAGAGAGCTTAGGCCAGACATGGTAAGTTGTATAATGCAATCATCCACTCTATTGTTTTTCTAAAAACTATGCAGTCTTGAGATTCAAAAACTAAAGTCATGAAATTGTTGTACAGTTTCCAGGAGAGTCGAGTAATGGAAGAGCGTTGCCATCTCCCTCAAGTCGACAATTATACTGTGGTAATGCTATTGAAATTTAACACTGAAACATTAAATTTACTTTTATCTTCTTGTTTCATTATAGTCCCGTCCTGAGAGTGTAATGCTAGTGCTACTACAAACCTTGTGAATGCAAAGTACAACCTGTTAAATAGGACTGCCTCAGGGCAGGTGGTGGCAAAGGCAGAAATTGCAGCTACAGATTCTAAATCAATGGTACATCATGCTATACTTGGACCTGATTGCTACAAAGTTTGGGTTAAGAAAGTTTTAGTTCCAGAAGTTACTTTGTTTCGAGCCTCAAGAGAATTTTTCACCCTTAAAGATGCTATAGGAAGTACAATTGCGTAGCCACACAAGTATATTAGTTTTGAAGAGATTCAGGTAATTGAATTATTAATATGTATGTTTAATTTGACATTACCAGCACTACTTATTCAATTTCTATACATCTTCGTAGCACTACTTATCGTATAGAATTCATATTCCACTGATTTCTTTGGGTTAACTTCCGATGCACTTTTTATTTGACATTACCAACACTATTGATACTTAGGCCAGGTCTCATATTTCCTTTTTGTTCTCTACACAAAGGAGGCAGATGGGTGAATTTGTATCGAAATTATGCAACAAAAAATAGAAAAATCAAAAGAAAAACCATGAGTACAAAGAATATCTTTATCATCAGCCATCGGTTAGAGGATATGCCATTAAGGTGTAAAATTTCATCCCAATTAGCATTTCTTGATTACGATGCAACTATTGGTACAGTAAATTTCTACGTAGCTACAAACTTGAAAATTTATGTGGACACAAACAGTCAAGAATGTGCAAACAGCCGAGTAATTTGGTACCAGGAAAATGTTTTATTATAGTCCCGTCTTGAAAATTTATTTGGTAAATTGGTATGTGGACACAATAGGAGAGTAAACTGTCTCATGCACAGGAAAATATGAACTTTGCAAACAGTCAAGAAAGGTTTGTGGACTTAGCAATTTGGTACCATTAAACTAGTTATTAGTAAAGAGTAATTAGTACCAGGAAAATGTTTGTGGACTCATACACAGGAAAATGTGAACTTTGTAAAAAAAAGTAAAGAGTGGGTGCTGCTTGTGTTTTAGTATCTGCACCTGTTGGACTACTACAATATCTTTGCAAAAAAAATAATTAAACGGCTTGTGTTTTAGTGTCTGCTTGTGTTTTTCCATGGCGAACAGATTGGTAGCTAATCTTTGAAGTATTCTGAGAAAGACTACTACAATATCTTTGAAGTAAAGTCATAGATCTACAGTTGCATCTCAAAGACAACACCTTACGAAAAATATCGGTTTGGTTTTCTTTTCTTCAGCTGCTTGTGTTTTAGTGTAGATAGTACTCTGAACAAGTATCTCATTTTTGTTCAGTGGTCTTTTTTATTAATTGACTTGACGAAGAGTGGGGCTTCAATCGATCTTCTGATCATAAATGTGAATGGGTCTTTACAGACAGATTTAAGCTCAGATCTCAGTTTAGTTTCTCACAGTACTGAAATATCAGATGGTCTTTTCTCAAAAACTGATGTGCCATATGATGGTGATCATGGAAATTCCTATTTGTCCAGTATCCACATGGTGAGACTCTAGAGAGTATCTTATTGAGCTTGTGTCTGCACCTGTTGGACTGAAGTCCATTCCGTATCCTAAAATTCCTTATGTTATGGAAATTCTTTATACATGGGAACTTATTTTTTATGTTATCATCTGCTGGAAACTTATACCTGGAAACATTTGCTGGGAACTTATACCTGAGAACTTACACATTTACTGAAATGTTTACTGAATAGGGGATACCTTCATCTTCCTGAATGAAGTTGGAAATGTTTACTGAATAGGGGATACCTGGGAACTTATACATTTGCTGTAAACTTATACCTGAGAACTTTTTTTTTTATCATCAGCTGGGAACTTATATTTGGGAACATTTACTGGGAACTTATACCTGGGAACTTATACATTTACTAAAATGTTTACTGAATAGGGGATACCTTCATCTGCCTGAATGAAGTTGGAAATGTTTACTAAATAGGGGATACCTAGAAACTTATACATTTGCTGTAAACTTATACATGGGAACTTATTTTTTATGTTATTATCTACAAGGAACTTATACCTGGGAACATTTGCTGGGAACTTATACATTTACTGAAATATTTACTGAATAGGGGATACCTTTATCCCTGGGTCTGCTTAATGGTCTACTTTGCTTGGATGATAGCCCTATTTTAGTACATGATCCTACTTTTGTTTTTTGGACCTTACTTAGTACATTAATACACATTATTTTTTATGTTATCATCATCCACTCATTATTATTCTTTTTTTAGGAAAAATGATCATCTTGTTAATATGACTGCTAGGGAAGCCGTGGATGTAAGATGCTTACTTTCTTTCAGATTCCTTGCAATTTCATTTAAAGACTTATGAGTTGAATCTTTTCTTATTTCTTTTATAGGTTACTTATGACAGAAAATCACTTTTGTCCATTTAATGTGGTTCTCAAGGCATGATTCTAATCCGAATGAGGACGCTAAGAAGTTACTAGTAGGACTCTTACATATATATTATGTAATCGACTTTGTTAGTCTTAAACAAATTGAATCCTATATTATGTAATAGACTTTATGAACATGGTTGATTTTGGTTACTTATTTGGAACATGGTTGGTTTTGGTTACTTATTTGTACGTGAACATGGTTTAACTATATGTGAACATGGTTGGTTGGTTTTGGTTACTTATTTGTGAACATGGTTGATTTTGGTTACTTATTTGGAACATGGTTGGTTTTGGTTACTTATTTGTACGTGAACATGGTTTAATTATATGTGAACATGGTTGGTTGGTTTTGGTGGTTGGTATATATATACTGATGACATTTTGAAATCTGTCATTGAACTTGGTTTATATGATACATAAGAAGTGCCATGACATAATATTCATGACATTTATTAATTGTCATTGAGTAATTTTAGATGATATTTCTCAGGTGTAGTAATTTCGATGACACTTATTAGATGACATTGAAACGCGTTAAGATGACACCTGCAAAATGTCATGAAAGTGTTTATCCTCTGTCATTTAGATGGCACAAAAAAGGTGCCGTGAAAATATCAATGACATTTATTAAATGTCATAGAATGGTTTAGGTGACACCTATTAAGTGTCGTACAGTCAATGACATTTATGAACTGTCATTGAAGCAGACTAAAATGACACCGGTAAAGTGTCGTGGAATGATCATTACACGACATCAAATAAGTGTCATCTATTATATGACACTTACAGAGTGTCGTTGAAAGTTAAAAACTTTCTATGATACCCCCTCTAGACTGCACCAAAAAAAGTGCCATGAAAAGTCATTAACGA
Source organism: Iris pallida (assembly GCA_029216955.1). NCBI lineage: Eukaryota > Viridiplantae > Streptophyta > Magnoliopsida > Asparagales > Iridaceae > Iris > Iris pallida. The sequence goes on along the minus strand of JANAVB010000599.1, from coordinate 2,007,900 downwards.
CACTTTTCGAGTGCCGTTAAAACACTTTTCTGTTGTAGCGACTAGAAGTTAAATAAATTAAACTATCAATCATACCTCGATACTTACGTTGATCAACAGGTTTGCCGCTTTCATCAGGTTCTAGCTTGGTCGAAGTAGCCATAGGAGTGCTGATTGGTTTGACGTTGTCAAGATCAAATTTCTTCAGCATGTCCTTTGTATATTTTGACTGGCTGATGAAAGTTCCTTGCGAAGTTTGTTTGACTTACAACCCAAGAAAGTAGGTGAGCTCTCCCATCATGCTCATCTTAAATTCGTTCTGCATACACTTAGCAAAATCTTGGCAAAGATTTTTATTAGTAGAACCGAGTATGATATCATCTACATAAATTTGCACTAAAAGAATAGTGTTTTGAAAACTTTTGATAAACAGTGTAGTGTCAAATTTTCCTTTTGAAAAACCTTTATCTAGCAAGAAATTGCTTAGGCGTTCATACCAAGCTCTAGGGGCTTGTTTGAGGCCATATAGCGCTTTCTTGAGTTTGAAAACATTGTCGAAAAATTTATAATTTTCAAAACCAGGGGGTTGTTTTACAAAAACTTCCTCCTTAATAAATCCATTCAGAAAAGCACTCTTAACATCCATTTGAAACAATTTAAAATTTTAAAAGTTGGCAAATGCAAAAAGCATCCGAATGGATTCCAGTCTTGTAACAGGAGCATACGTCTCATCGTAGTCGATACCTTCCTCTTGGTTGTATCCTTGAGCTACTAGACAAGATTTGTTGCGTGTAACTGAACCATCTTCATTTATTTTGTTGCAAAAAACCTATTTCGTACCAATAATCGAATGATTAGCTGGCTTAGGAACAAGTTTCCAGACCTGGCTCCTCTCGAATTGGTTGAGTTCTTCTTGTATGGCAGAAATCCAAAACTCATCATTAAAAGCTTCTAAAACAGTTTTAGGCTCAATTTATGAAGTGAAGGCAGTGCTATCAATGGAGTCTCTTAACGATGATCGAGTACTTACTCCGCGTGAAATCTCACCTATTACCAAGTTTTCTGGATGTGACGGTTTGAAAGAGAATTTCTTTGGCAAGCCCTCCAGAGAATTGATTTCAGTGGTGGTATTCATCGGCGTAGAAGTTGAAGGCTCAACATCATCGTTGAGAGTAGCTGCTGCACTGTTATCTTTATCAAAAGTCACATTTGTAGACTCTTCCACAATTAATGAGCGTTTGTTGAACACTCTATATCCCTTGCTCTTGGCAGCATAGCCAAGAAAGATACCATCGTCAGCTTTGGCATCAAATTTGTCGAAGTTGTCTTTGGTGTTAAGGATAAAACATCGACAACCGAAAACTCTAAAATATGAAACATTTGGAGTTCTTCCAAATCAAAGCTCATAGGGTATTTTCTTCGTAATAGGTCGAATGGGCACCCTATTTAAAATATGGCACGCTGTACTGACAGCTTCAGCCCAAAAATATTTCGGAAGTGAAAATTTATTAAACATGACTCTAGCCATATCGCTAAGAGTCCTATTCTTCCACTCCACAACACCATTTTGTTGAGGAGTTCTTGGACAAGAAAACTCATGATCAAAACCATTTGAGTCATAAAACTTTTCAAAATTAGTATTTTCGAATTCGCCTCCATGATCACTTCGGATTCGAGTAATCATGTAGCCTTTTTCGTTTTGAACCTTTTTTAGCAAAAATTTTGAAAACAGAAATTGCATCGCTTTTGTTTGAAAGAAAGAAAACCCAAGTGAATCTAGAAAAATCATCTACAATAACAAAAGCATGGAGTTTTCCACCAAGACTGGCTACTCTACTAGGACCAAATAAGTCCATATGAAGTAATTGCAAGGGTCTAGTAGTACTTACAGTGTTTAGTGAATGAAACGAAAACTTGGTTGCCTTATTCAACTCACATTCGGTACATACCGTATCCTTTTTGAATGTGATGTCGGGCAAGCCTCTTACTATCTTCTTTGTCGATAGCCTGGATATAGTATCCATATTGACATGACTAAAACGCTGGTACCACAATAATCTCTCATCCTTATGGACATAGAGGCATCTCCCTGTACTGTTAGTATCTCTAGAAAGATAGAAAATGTAAATGTTATCCTCTCTTATCCCTTAAAAAATGATGTCTCCCATTGACCTATCATAAATATAGCATTTATTTTGTCCAAAGTTAATATCATATCCATGATCAGCAAGGTGACTTATGCTGAGCAGGTTATGCTTTAACTCGGTCACTAGACAGACATCCTTTATTACAGGAGAAGGAGGATGACCAATAGTACCATTACCTATGATATACCCTTTTAGGTTGTTGCCGAAGGATACATACCCTTCCCTCTTTATCGATAGTGATGCAAAAAGATTTACATCTCCTGTCATATGTCGCAAGCATCCACTATCGAGAATTCACTTGCTTTTAGTTGAGGAGGGAAGGTCCACCTACATTAAGATTAGATGTGACCTTTGGTACCCAAGTTCTTGTGGGTCCTGAAATGTTAGTTTTTGGCACCCATGCATATAGATTTGTATCAACTAATCTCCTAATTCTATATTGCGGGAGATGTGTCCATGTAATCCACAGTAGGTGCAAGTAGCATGTCTATTTGTATTGGAAGCATATTGATGATGTCTATATGTAGCATGGTGAGAATTGTGTGTAATAGGATGATAATGACTATACTTGGTAGCAGGATGATAGTTATATCTATATGCAGCATGGTGGTGATTTTGTCTATGTGCAACATAGTGATGATTATATCTATGTGTAGCATGGTGATTGTGTGTCGCAGTAGAATGATAGTTATGAGAATAATTTCTATGTGCATGTGGTTTGTGTGCTGTATGGAAGTGCATGTACATGTAAGCATGTTTACGTGCTGCAGGTGGATGACGTGTTTGACTATTTTGAGTAGTCTTGTGCTTTGTGTGTGTCTTATGTGATTGGGTTTGAGGTTGAGCAACCTATTTTCCCAATCTAATCTCTAATTTCTTAGAGGCAACATGTATTTCATTACACTTAGCATTCAAACCATCAACCTTAGTAATAGAGATCTTGTGTCTATTCTTTTCTTCAGCAAGCTCAGTGTTGAGTGTTGTGATCTCATGTGTTTGCTTTTCAATACGTGTTTCGGCATCATGTAGGCTTAACTTAAGCTTAGATACCTCATTAGTGTCTTCCGTGGGTGGAGTGTCTCTAACATTATCAAGCAAAGAAGAGAGTTTTTGAATCTCGACTTCATAGCTTTTGATCTTTTTCTTGGCATGCTTATATTTACTAATGACTTTCTTGTGGTCATTTAGTAAATCATTGAATGCATCGCCAAGTTCAGTGAAATCATCGAGAGTATCGCTAGTTACCTTATCGGATGTTTCCATTAGACATACATTGGCGGTGTCTTGAGGGGAGTCCTTTTCTTCCTCGGAGTCACTAGCTTCGCTTTCATGCCAAATGCTAGTGTTGGCATATTTTCTTGAGGAAGACTTCTTATAGGGCTTCTCATATCGGTTGCTTTTCTTTGCGAATGGACAGTCTTTTCGGACGTATCCAATCTTCTTGCAGCCTTAGCATGTTTGTTCTTCTTCGTCATCTTCTTGTTGTTCCTTCTTTCTTCGATTGAAGCGTAGGAACTTCTTGAAGTTGTGTCAATGAGAGCTTGATTATCACCTTCTGAATTGTCGTCATCAGTCTCTTCAGTATCAGCCCTTCGACGATGAGCTTTAAGGGCAATCTATTTTGCCTTTGGAGCAGGCTCTTTGAAGTCTTTGAGGTCAAGCTCGTGAGTCATCAGCTTTCCCATCAAAGTCTCTATAGACATTGTGGTGAGATCATTGCCTTCTATAATAGCTATTACCTTAGGGTTCCAAATTTTTGGTAGCCCCCTAAGTAACTTGCGGATCTTCTCATGATTTGTATATTGTTTGTCGAGAGATGACAAGGGGTTGATGACGTCGAGGAATCTTGTAAACATTTGTGTGATCGTCTCATTAGGCTTCATCTTGAACGCCTCATATTCTTGAGTAAGATGACTTATTTTCGACTCCTTGACTTGGGTGGTTCCTTCATGCGTCACTTCTAGAAGTCTCAATACTTCATGAGAGGTGGTGCATGTTGAGACCCTGTTAAACTCATTCCTGTCTATTGCACAAAATAAAGCATTAATAGCTCTCGCGTCTAGACTCGCCTGTTTTTTTTTATCGTCAGAATATTTTTCGTGGGGTTTCTCGACGAGATCACCATTGATAACTATCCTGGCAGGCTTTTTATAACCATCGGTAACAATGGTCCACTGGTCGAAGTCTAGCGACTTGAGATAAAAACTCATCCTTATTTTCCAATAAGTGTAGTTTGTTCCATCAAATAGGGGAGGTCTATGAGTGGACTGCCCTTCACCGTGATTAGAAAACATGGGTTGTGTGGTTGCCATGGATCAGCTCTAGGATGTTAGTCCTTGTTGAAAGAACAGTGCTCGATACCAATTGAAGAACAAGTAGGCAACTCTAAAGGGGGTGAATAGAGTTTATGACAATAATATCCAATTAAAAAAATTAAACTCTTTCACCAACAGTAATTAATCAGAGTAAATGCGAAAATTATAAAGAGCGAGAAAGCAAACGCAAACACAGCCAATTTTAACCTGGTTTTCCTCGTGGAGGACTAGTCCAGGCCTGAGAACTCTAGCTCAGGATTAAATCCACTATTTGTGAAATAGTAGTTACACCTCGTACCTTTTCTTCAGAAGAGCACGTCAACTTCTTACAGAGATTGCAGTGGCGATGCTTGGAATTTTCCAAGCGACTTTTTGAACTCTTGCACAAACTCCTAACTGAAGAGCACTGAGCACTTTGAGGCTTAGGGAGTTTATGGCAAGTAGATGAGAAGGGTAAGGCTTGTATAAGGCTTTAGAGAGAAGAAAAGAGAAGATTGGATGATTGAAAAAGTGAGAATTCAAGGCCTATTTATAGGGTTCTGGATAGGCAGAATTCGGCCAGAATTCTGGGTCAAGAATTCAAATTTTTGGCCGTTGGACAACTAGCATACAGCAAACCCTAAAAATTAGGGTCCTGGATTTTAGGGGACAGAATTCGGCCCGAACTCTGTGTGGAGGCAGAGTTCGGCCCGAACTCTGTCTCCAGAAGACAGAATTGGTCTAGTGGGCTAAATGGGCTAGTTGATTTTGGTGGAGCTTTTGGTTTATGGTATAGGTATAGTTAAAGGCCCAAACTGCTCAGTGTGACTCAGTTTATATTTATCTAGACTCAAAAAAAGTATAAAATACAGACTCGAAACGTAGTACGCTGCAGGTACGAGCCGTCGTCCGTCTTGTACTGAGTTCAGACTTGATGTGTCATATTGAATTATGACAAGTATCATATTGTCAATTTTATCAATATTTGGTTGACTTTGATTTTGTGTCAACAGTACTGTATTATGAATCATTTCTATATTGCTTCCTATATCTCACATGCCCAACCAGGAACCACTCACAAACCCACAAGCTATACTCATAACAACCAACACTGATACTCAAGGACACAAACCTATCTGGAAGCTGCCAAGCTATCATAACATCCAAGGAACCTTAGAAATAATAGAGTGAAACTCTATAAGGAATTGGACTAGAGGAACTAGGGATGTCCCTATTCCTGAGCAATGGAAGGTGATGAAATAAATTCTATTATAACAGAAATGGAATGACATAGATGATATGTTAAGAACTAATTTAAGATACAATCTGATAATCATATATGTCTATCCGTAATCATGTTGCCCAGAATCCTCGACACGCCAGTAAGCATAACTGGGATAACGATAGGGTACGTAACTGAAGGGTATACTTCTATAATTATGTTACTTAAAATTCTTACCACGTCAACTGGTATGGCTACGAGAAGCTCTAAATAACATAACTAATATAAGTATATTCAAAGTCATGCTCTATGTCTTTGTCACGCCAGTTAGTATGGCTATGATAAACTTTAGACTCAATAACCAAGGCAGACATTTACCTTTCACACTATTTTCATCAACTGTGTCATCAGAATATAACTTAACTTCAATAAAGTTCATCTGATATAAAATCAAATTCAATAACAAAATCCAAGAATGAAATTCAACAACGATCACCAAGAATGAAATTCAACAACGAACAAGGAAGAGTAGACGGAGACAAGTGGAAACAGACTCCGAGATAAAGTTTATAGTGAGATTCTCAGGGGTTATCGCATGAATCCCTCAAGGTATCCTACTTGTGATTGAGTATATTCTCATCCTAATATCATATTTTCTATATCCTATCACAGGCTCATAATAGCACTCTAAGTCGAGCATCACTACGATATTGTACTAATTGCGACTTTCGACCAGTATGGGTCACCACAAAAATGTGTCACGACCCGCACCCACTATAAGGCACGAATGTGAAATGATGCACAGCCTACGTCACAGCATCGGTGGTAGAATGTTGTATGTGTCTACTATACTAGCTAACAATAATAATATCACATCATGTCGAGATATCTTAACTCCAATCGGAGGACAAGTAATGACAATATTCATACTCAATCACAAGTCTATATGGAAGATAAATGGCACGATAACAGATAATGACATAAAGAGAAATATCCAGAAGTCGAACATAGTATAATACATTTCCAGGGTCTAAGATCCATCTATCTTGATATAAGTCTGAAATAATAAACATGCCAGAGTCATAAGGCTAGAGACATATCCAGTACAACACCTAGTCTAACTGAGTCGCTACAAAAGCCTCCTTAGCTGGGGTTAAGCCTTCCTAGATCATGGTCTCCTGGTCTACACCTACATCATGGGGGCCGTAGTAGATGGGGCAACCGTCATCTGTTTCGACTGAAAAATATATCCAATCAGGATTGGAACGAAGTACATTTCTAATAACAGTTCTGATAAATGATAAAGACTACGTGACAGTAAATAAAAAGAATATACAAGAATAAGTAATATGTACATGAATGTAACATGGCAGGAATAAAACTGTAGGTAAGAACAAGAAAAAGTGAACAAGTTATATCATGTACAAGAGTCAAGAAATTATGCTATCTATGTGAGTGAGTACTAGTTTCAACATATAACCGGCTTGAAAACTTGCAAAAAAATTTATGGCCTGGTTAATCATACATGCGGTATATGATTAACACTCACAAGAAATAAGACATGCACAAGGAGGATATTGATCACATATCTACACTAATACTCTCCGCCCCTGACTAGTATAGTGGATCCAACCATGGTACGTTAAGACACGGGATTCTTTGAGATGGTCACGAGCCTTCGCAGGAATCGGTGTCAATACAATACACAAGAACAATAACAGGGCTTACATAGGGTATACCAAGACAAACAATCTCATGACAGAATCCAGAAAATACCAATCCGTGTAACCAATATGTGAAGAAAAAAAGATATCTACACTAATACAGGAAACATAGAAGATATTATAAATGAAAAATTATCAGAGAATGTACTCGTCTGAGATCTGGTGTAAAGTATCAACAATGTCCGATTCGGTGCCTCGAAGACCTAAATATGGAATATTACATCAACACTGAGTTTTGGAATGAATATTAGTCAAACTAGTCCAAATATAGGTCATAAAGTTATTTTTAGGTTAAAAAGTCAAACTAGGCCAACTCTAGATCATACCTTGCAAAACATGGTAAAACTAGGTCATACCTAGGTTTTTAGGGCCATACATTAATGATATTTCAATACTAGCCAGTTTTTCCTAATGATGTTGCTTCTACCTATGTTTTTGCTACAGCTACCACTAAAGCAATTACATGTGCCACTGCTTTGCTGTAGCTTACTGCATAGCTACAAGATCCCTACTTCATGTAGGTGCTATGCTAATGCCACTTCCTAGCAATGCATAGCTGCCCTGCACATAGCTCTGTGCTTGGCTAACACAGAGATTACTAGCTACTATTGCCATGCTATCTTCTACAGATGTCCTCAACCCCCCTTCTCCACTTTCTTACCAATTGATACCATAGCTCCTCTCTACTAACTGACACACTCACACACTATCAACAACACATATGTGTATTCACATATACACCTAACTCACTACACTAACAAATACACACACACACACATGTATATACCTACATATATACACATAGATACATATATAGAGACACAGACATACACACACAAGACTATCTCCAAATGTGTAGAGGCACCCATATTACAACTTACCTACACATGCATATGAAATATAGGTATCCACACATATATGACTATATGAAACACACCCACATATTACTAATGATGCACCAATATGTATGACACTCACAAGAATGCCAAAACCCAAACAATTGGTGAGCATCACCCTCGTATCGCACTAGTCTACAATACTCTTGTGATACGTCCAAGATACCTATAATAAACCTCGTTCGAACCTAACCAAACCACATGAGCATGCATAAAACATAAATTAGAGCCTAATTAGAGTAATCTATAGCCACTACAATGTGCCACGAAGACTTTGACGTGTGTACCACAAGTGTCAGAGAAAAAAACCTCCAAAATGACTCTATGTCCTACCGTATCATGATACGGCCTACTCGTATCTAATTGTGGATACAAATCTAGACATACAACCAAATCTAGTCTAAATAGATCTAGATTACCAAATGACAAACACTTGGTGCACCAATCTCAGAATTTCTCCAAAATTGGCACAAATCTCAACATAACTTTCACATAAAGGGTCATTAGAGTCTAATTCTTTCTTCTATAAGTAGTCCTAGTCAATGGATGAATTCCTAAGGGTCAAACTAAACAATCAGAGTTTAATTGGAGAGGAATTTGAGATGTATACCTATTGGGAGATGGATTTCTTATGCAAAGCCAAAGGGACACGATCTGAATACGAACTCCTATAAACAATTGGCCTCATCTTCTAGTTCTACTAGCCACCAAGCTCCTAACATCCTTCAAGTTATGAGAATAAAGAGAATTGGAAGAGAACTGGAGTGAAATTGGTGGAGGGATGGATTAATTTGGGAAAGAACACTAAATGGAATGAAATAGCTCAAAATAAAATAAAATAAAAAGAAAAAGAGAGAGAGAGAGAGAGAGAGAGAGAGAGAGAGAGAGTAATCCTCCCACTTATGGTCGGCCACTAGATCTAGATCTATTCCATGAAATCACAATGTCTAATGTGCCCCTCTAAGCTTGTCATGAATGCTAATTACTACATGAAAGTTTCTAATCCTATTTTGGTAAATATACTAATCTCTAATTAATAAATGGGATGACTAATTGGGCCCAGCCCAAAGTGTTGGTCAATGTGTCATGTTATGCTAATTGTTGGGCTCTAGTGTCATGTCTAGTCTAATTGGTCCACTAACACAAGTCTAACAAATAGGCTAGCCCACTAACCATAATAACTAACACCAAAATAAATAATAAATATGCACAATAATATATAGAATATGAATCGACAAAATTATCCCTATTTGGAAAATTGGTAGTGACATATTTTAATAATTTAGGGTTAACAGGGAGACATCTTAAGCCTACAACAATTAATAAGTAAGCTAATGTGCGAAAATGTCATCTAAGACTCTAAAATAGTTTAGGATGCATACTTACACAATTTAAGAATATAATGTAATGTTTGAATTATCTTGAATGTAATATCTCATATTTATAAAAGTATTATTATTTTTGAAATTATTAAGTAATGTAATAATCATGATCAAATAGATTGTATTGTTTACTTTGTATTAACTACTAGTAAGATTAGTTAGTAAGTGGATAAATCAATTTTAATCTTTTTAATAGATAAGATTTTGAAATGTTACAGTAATTCTTCTAGAATTTAGATTGTATTAGTATTTAATATCTAATAGATGTTAATTTGCTATTTATAAATACACCTTGTATAAGTAGGATTTGATATAGCTTATCTGTATGAAATGTGTGTATGAATATACATGTACTTACCTATGGTAACTATAAATAAAATTATAATATCGATTATCAATATACTTTAAATATTTAAATAAATATAAACTATATTTTAAATTAATCTTAATCCTCAATTTACTAGGAAAGAAATTTGTTATCCATATATTATCCTTAATAACCAACCCTCGTCAGTCATATATAAGTACATAAATTTTAAAATAAATGCAAAGATAATTGTCATATTTTCTTCCTAGAAAACAAGAACCATTCTCTTTTATGCCCACAAGTCCCCAAAATTTGCCCAAAAATAGCCTTTTTTAACAACCATAGCTACTTTGAAGGGCCATATCCTTTGTGGTCAATCGTTGACTTTGTGGTCAATGGTACTAAAAATTAGGATTTTTATTGGTTGATTTTGTGGTCAATGGTACGCCTCAATTTATGTTTTGTAGATTACAAAAATTATAACTTTAACCACATTGATCTAAAACCTAGAAAAACTTAGAAATTAGAATTTAATAGGATTAAAAAAAATAGGATTTAAGGTTTTATCTCAGAATTAATAGAAATTTAATTAGAAGAATTATTTAGTTAGAATTGTTGGTTATTTTTCACTTGTGTTAAATTGTATGACGAGGTTGTGGGATGATTGCATGATTGAATAGCTAGTAGATCAGGGCTCACCTTGTCTCAAGTTTATGATCACATCATTTTCAGAAAGTCATTCAAGTACATGATTTAGATTATATACATTTCTTTATATAGTCTATAACAACTTGCATGCTAGTATAGATGGTTCTTGTCCTGTTATTGGAACTGTACACTCACATGAGGGATAGAGATGGAATCTTGACTTATCATTGTTTTTTACTTTGCTATTATGTTATTTTTATATGCTTCTCGCGTGAGGTTGGTGATATTGGGATTTATTTAGTTAGTAGTTGTGTTGATATTATCTCCAACGTTGACACTGATCCCGTTTACGGGAGAAATTATTTATAATTATTTTTACCTAAGCCTAATCCACATATCCAAAGCTGTATTCCAATGACACCTGAACATATAGCATAGTAATATATATTGATCTCATATTGTCATGGTGAATAGTTCTTATTATCTATCAGCTCTTGCTATGTCATATCTTCGATCGATCTCATTACACCATGCTCACATGTTAGATATTATTTTCATATATATGTATTATACTTGTGTAGTAGTTAGATCTTGTACTTGCTCCAATATTGAGTGGATATGTTGAACATTTTAGGCGACGAGTTGTGCCTGGAGGTCTATGGTGAGTTTGTCGGTGATACTGACGTCACTGATGTACCAGATTCTTTTATAGATGCGAAGTAACATATTTTCTTTCTTATGCTTTATCGTATTTCTTTTTAATTAATGGATTCATTCTTTAGTATTGTCTTTTAGTTACTTTATTTTACCGTGTTTGTTTCCGAGGCCATTCATAATTTCTAGTAGATTTTGATATATTTTCTTTAATTAATTAAGACAATTGAGTATATCTTTTTTTTGCTATTATGACATAGATTTTGTGGATAATTATTTGTGGTTTGGTGTATATTATATCGCTATTGTGATAGAGGTATAGACAACGTACTACCGTTGATACCACGTTGTAGGCTGACATATCCACGTACCCGTACTCGAGTATTCAGGAACGAGGTCGTAGACACTTACAAAAAAGAGAAGAATCACTGTCTATTCCTATTAACGTAAGGCACTACAAATCGAGTACACCTGAGAGATCCTGCACTGAGAATCCCCGAGTACAAAAAGAATTCTGAGAAATGGGACGATGGAGATCATGTCGCAATTGCTCATTTACTCTATTGACACTCCAATTTACAAAAGTGGAAAAAAAAACCTAAGAAAATTGCTGACTCTCGGCTCACTGGCAAAAATGGCGATAATTTGGCTCTGAAATGCTCTCTATTCTCTCTTTTTGAAGAGGCATGTGACCTCTATTTATAGTCATTTTGCACTGAAATGACTGTTATGCGCACATAGATGGAAAATACACTAATTTTCATATGGGCGCATAGTCTTCCTTTGGGCGCATAAGGTGTAGGCACATAAAGACTGGATAATCATGGGTAGATCGTGGGCTTGATGTGGACGCATGCTTCGGTGCATGACTGATCATGGATGTTGACCGAGTCGTGGAGCTGTCCTGACTTGGGCGCATAGTATGGGAACAGGGCTATATGCCCCTTTCTGGAGGAGCCATGTGGGCGCATAGGGATTTTACATATGGGTGCATAGGATTTGCATTGTGGGTGTCTGCCACTCTCTGATTTAGGTGCATAGCTACTTCCTGACTTAGGCACATAGCTACTTCTAGACTTGGGCGCATAGTGTTTGATATTTTCATGCTTCTACAAGACCCCCTTCAAAGTTTTTGATACTCGAACAAGTTCGAAATATTTTGAAAGAAGCATGGAAGACAGTCTTCATATGGCTCTGTGGGCGCATAGCAGACTCTCTTTGGGCTCATAGATGCTGCCAGGCTGTCAAACGATGGATGTTAAGATCTTTCTCGAAATCTGAACTAACAGATTCATCGGAGCAGAATTTGAAGAGGTCCATCCTTCGTGCGATGTCTATGCATAGTCCACATCAGCAAATAATAGGCACATAATGTACAAAAGACCAAGTCTCTGCATGGGCACATACACCATATGGGCACATAGGTCATGTGGGCGCATAGACCATGTGGGCGCATAACTTCTCGTTCATGCCTATAAATAGGCCTTGAGAAGAGAGAAAATTCATTCTCCTATTTTTCTCAAAAACTTTTAAGAGATTCTTCATTTCTTCTCTGCACGAATCATGTCTCTCAAGGCTGCCAAAAAATCTGTAAAGGGCAAGGAAGCTGCATCGAGCGGTTCTTCTCCTTCGACAACATGTCCGCTAGTCCATGACCCCATTCTTGGTGAGGCTATGCTTCAAAAAAGTCTCGAGTGTTAATTTGTGATGCTCGGACTTCTCTCTGCTTGGGCGCATAACCATTGATATGCGCCCAAAGCAACACACTTCTGTGAGCATTCTTATGCGCCCATAGAAGTATGTACCCACACACTTTGTTGTGTGTTATATGCCCACGCAGAACGCTTCTGTGTTTGAGCACTCATAAGCGCCTGTAAAACTATGCACCCACATGCTTGTTGCTTGTCATGCGCCCACATAACACATGTTTTTGAAGATTCTTATGCGCCCACAGCCCATTTGGGCGCATAACAACTGGGTGCATAGAAATTTTCCAGCACTTAGCTCTCTTTTTTCTGTAGATTCTAAGTCTGACTTTTTTTTGTCTTTGCAGTTGACATGGTCATCCTAGAACTCGATGGAATTCCTCTCAGCTCTTCTTGCCAAATTCTCAGTTCAAGCCTCGTAACCAACATGATTAGAAATGTTCAGGCCAAGATCAGCCAGAATCAGCCTTCAGTGCGGATGATCGCTATGATTGAACAGGAAAAGATATTCCTGAAGCAGACGATAAACGATGAGAAGCTCTTGCTCGGAGGGGCGCGGAGCTTTAAGAAGCCTTACTTTTTATTCGATGACAGCTTGGGGTTTGAGGACGTCGAGACGATACGCCTGAAAGACCCTCTGGTGTCAGGTTGTACAGCAAAAGGATATGGTTGTCGTCGATGGATCGCCAATATACTCTGTCGGCGTTCACCGATCTAGTTGTATGAAGGCAAATGAAATAGGACCTAACCCCTGAACTTCTTGGGGTTGTCTTTAGAAAGATACAGTTCAGCTCCGGTGAATGAAAGAGGGACACTTTTAAGTGTGTCAAGGGCTCCACGTCCTATTCCACGAGGGGGCTGCAGTCCGGTGCCATAATAACGATATTCCGACCGATCTTCATCTTTATGCTGCCGATACACTTTCTAATCTGATGATGTCGAAGAATAGGTCATATCCCGTAGGGAAGATGAGGATGGAAGGTTGGAGGTATCCCGTTTCATTTTGGAGTGACCTTACTGAATGGGTGCTTTCAATCTATAAAGCCACCCTAAAGGCTGCCGGCCTTTTTTATGCCATTAGAGCCACTCAATATGGCATAAAGACGAATTGGCCCATGTTTTTTTCTCTGACGGAGTTATATAATCATCATATAAGTACCTTCTTCACTCCGGGCGGGTAGATAGGCCTAGCTATCAATAAGATGTAGGAAATATCAAAGCTTCCTTGGGGCACAGAGCCGTACGAAGAATATGTCCCTTGTGATGAGGAACTCCTGGACCTGGAGAGGGAAAACTTCGAGATGACGGATGTATATAAAGAGTTATTCTCTCATTTCCTTATTTGCTACAGGATCAATAAGAAAGGAAAGACTGAGGGGGCCAATCTCCATACGAGATCTTGGACGAGCTATATCTTTGCTCAAGAAGAAGGAGAAGGTCCGACCTCCTTTTTTATTTGTAAGCCCCTAACAAAATCTGAAATAGAGGAACTAATGATAGATTACGGGGCTGCAGATACTGATGACAGTGATGATCTTGAGGGGAATTCCCTGATTTACCACTTCTTCCAACAAGCTGAGTTTAAGTTGTCGGACAAAGCCGTACTGGCGGCTTTTCTGATGATCTGGATCCGCGACTGCGTAGTCTCTGGTGGTTCAGGGTCTTTTGAAAGGATGAGCTAGAATATGATACTTTTGACTATAAAGCTGGCATTTGGATACCGGCTTTCCCTGCTTCCTGCAATGTTTTGTGCCATCTAATGGGATCTACGAGATTTTATTGAAAACGCGGTGACTTCCGACGGTAGAACAGATTTTGCCCGGACTGAACTCCCTTATCATTTCTTAATGGGATGGTTTCTGCTGCATTGTCCCAAACTGATAAATGCTAGGCCGGTGGCAGACTCTTTGGCAGGAGATGCCTTTCTTCAAAGATTTTATGATATAGACTGGGCCGTTACTGGAGTGCCTGCTTGCAGAAGGGCCTTAAACTTTCTTCAGAACTACGAGTTCTTCAGGATATCCCCTCCCTTCGGTAGTGGCAACGCAGGGAATACTTTAGTGGATGAGGGAGCCCATACTACTAGCTTGACCGCTGGGGCGTCCCATTGGATCCAGTCTATTAGGCCCTCGCATTTGGTGCTCAGGAATAGGAATCACAACTACCTGGAGACTTATCTACCAGCCATTTTGTACGACAATTTGGCTATAGTCAGCTTCTTCTGGGCAATTCTAGCCCGCATTTAGAATCGATAGGCAGCTTGATCGATGGAGCGCGTGCATGGGTTTATTACAACACCGGATGCACGGGGGCAATTTTTACTCTGTCCGAAGATAAGCCTGAGACCCACCTACTCTATGTTGTTGCCAAATTTTATACTCAGATCAATACCTTTCATCCACGGTATGATCGTGAGCAGAGTTTGATATTAGGGACCAGGATTGGCCCCACTCCTGTAAATGTGAAACGAGGCCGAAAGACGCCAAAGGACAATAAAAAGGAGAGCGTCGCGGCAGCTATTAAGTCGACCGCTGCACCACGACAGAGAGCTGCTCTTAAGGAGCCGATAGTGCCTCCAAGGGAGGATACCGAAGATGATTCTGCTCTCCCCTATCCTTCTCAGAAGAGGAATGCTTCAACTGAACTGGCCCAGGAGCCAACTTTTAAGAGGAAGAAGAAGACTATTGCCCCAAGGAGAGTCAAAAAGGTGGGTGCTGGCTCACCTCCTTTAAGAAGATCTTTTCGGCAGACTGGAAGAGGTGGAACGGCATCGTGGGCCGTTACCATTCAGGGGGTAGATCCATTTCTAGACTCCATAGCTGTTTTGGTCGAACCACTACTTGTGCAGTCTTCGAATGAAGCTTTTTCACCCTTGCGTTTATCCTTTACACAGGACCCCAAAGTTGCGACTGAGGCAGGTGCCTCCTCATCTGAAGAGGTGGACGTGACAACAGTGTCCCCTACTAGTCCTCAACCGACAGACGAGGTTCAGCCTTCCCCAGACAAAGGGCTGAGTCAAGGGATGACCAGGACGAAGGCCTGGACTATGATGGCGACCAGAAAGCCAGTCTCTCATACGATATCTCTTTAGGGACTATGTTTAAGATCGGGGCTTTAATAAAGGAGTTGGACCAGAATCAACTTCAATCGGCTCACCCTCTCGCGGGTATGTTATCTTTGCGCTTTACCTCGTATGAGATTTTTTGCCTTCGATTTTGTGTACTCCTCGTGAGGCTGACTGCCATCGTATATTCCCTCGTAGATAAAAAGAGAGAACAATATGCAAAGGTAGCCTAAGACACTGGGGTAGGACAAGAGGTTGTCCCTGGTTTCTCTTAGATTGTTGGCACGGAGGAGTTTGTCGGTAAGCCGACATTGACTGCAGAAAGAGAGGTTGAACAGCACACTGAGGAGGCGGTTACTGAATCTGCTCTAGGTGCAGCTGGGGCTGTGGAAGATATGCAATTTGATGTCAGAAATGTACGGGGCCTTGACATTGTTACCATTGAGCAACCTGGACCTGCTCTTGGCTCCTTCGTAACCAGGGCTGAAGGCCTAGTTCAAGGAGCAAGCAGAAGGTACGAAATTATAAATCTTTTGCACACTTTCAGGTTTTTCCTTTCCGTCACTGATAGATATATTGTTTTCTTGTCAGGTTCAGCTTCTTGTCAAGCATCTTTTCCTGGAGCGGAAGATCCCCATCTGGCTTCCTCCCCAACGACCACTTTCGAAGATGACGAGATGGCCCAGGAAGTCGTCAAAGCTTTCTACTCCATCCTGAAAGTGAAGCTTCCTGGAGTCTTGAACCGGAATGCCACCTTTGGACCTGCAAAGACTATTGCTGAATGCTAAGTGATGACCCTTGAGAGCATCGTCGGCTACGAGGAGTGGGCTAATGGTCTGAGAAAAGTTCTGAATGATCTAGAGGACCAGGTGGCCAGATTCCGGGAAGCCAAGCAACAAAGTCCATTTCATTGTTTCTTGAAGAAGACGAGGCTTTTGTTGCAGCTCTTGCGGAGGAGGAAGCTTCTTTCCAAGCAAGGAAGGATGCCCTTGCTAAGGAGATCAGTGAGTTGGCTGATCAATATGAATATTTTAACGTCGTGAGTGAAGCTCGTATTGTTTTAAAGAACAAGCTGGCTGCCTAGATCACTAAAAAGTATAATTACATTACGCAGATCCACAAGAAGATTGCCCAACTAAAGGCTAGCTTAAGGATAGTCGTATCTGAACAGGCTGCTGTGACTGCCACAACTTCAGACCAGTTAAAAGAACAGCTAGTAAAGTTGGAGGGGGAGCACGCAAAGTAGATCCCCTTCAAGGATGAAGCCCCTCGGCAGGAAGAAGAACGCCGTCGTGCCACTGTCAAGTTTCAGACTATGATAACGGCTTTAAGGGACATCATCAATCAGTTGTTTATCCCTTAAATCTTCTTTTGTAATTGGCTCATTTGAGCCGTAAAGACTCTTGTATCTTTTTCTTTTCTCTGCTTTTTGAGAGACGTTTTTAATAAAGAATCTTTTGGCTTTCGAAACTCATGAATGTAGTTTGTGAAATATCAGAACTAGAGCTAGTGTGGACGTAGTAAGAATATTTCTGGTGGATATTTCGTTGGGGAATTTGATGTGGACTTATTATCCGTTTTATATTCAAGATTCTCGAACATAGATAATAAGTTGAAAGAAACTGCTATTAGAGGTAGTGTAGACATAATAGAAGGGGATGTTCTATATCTGACTAGAGGTAATATGGACATGGACGGACATATAACAATATGTAGGAGTCAGTATATAATTCAGAGGTAATATGGACATGATTATCTTTGACGAATATTTTGCTCAGAGGTTATATGGACGTGGCAAGACATTTCTTAATTATTCTACTGAGAAATAATTATCGAGAAACAGTTCAGAGGTAATATGGACGTGACCGTTTTCATAAGATCGAGTTGGACAGAGTTCAAAAAACAAAGATAATTCTACAGAGGAATCTTTTGAGAGGACCTATAATCCATGGCGTATTCAAGACTCTTGAAATACGGATAATAGTTGGATGATTTTTTGAATCACGTAAACATTGCACTGTATATTTACATGATTAAAGTCGGGTATCTGTGAACGCTGAAGGTTACACATAATATTTTTTCAAGAACTTGCCATTGATTGGCATCATAAGCAAGTCACTGTCAGGCTTGGTTAGTCGATACACATTGTTAGAATACACTGATTCTATAGCGAAAGGACCTTCCCATTTAGGCTGACCATTGGTCTTCTCACTGCTAAGACTAGATCACCAACTTGAAAGATTCTTTCCTTCACCTTTTTGTTAAAGGCTCTAGAAATGCGTGCTTGGTATAGCTCAATACGCTGTTGAGCTATTAAGCATTTTTCGTCTAGCGCTTCCAGCTCTTGTAGTCGCAGACAGTAACTTTCTTCGGTGGTCAACTCACTGGCTAAGGTTACCCGAAGAGAGGGAATCTGGATTTTTAGGGGAAGAACTGCTTCACTCCCATAAACCAAAGAGAACGGCGTACTATTTGTTGCAGTCTGAACCGTTGTACGATAGGCCCAGAGACATTCGCCGAGCTTCTCATTCCAATCATGCTTGTTTGAAGACACAAATTTCTTGAAAAGTTTGATGATAGTCTTATTAAAAGCTTCTGTTAATCCATTAGCTGCTAGATTGTAAGCGGTAGAGGCTACATTCAGAATTTGATTCTTATCGCAGAACCGATAGAATACATGGCTCGAGAATTATGGACCATTATCATGGATGATCCTGCAAGGTAGGCCAAAGCGGTAGATGACATGATGTTTGGCAAAACTGATCACATTCGACGTCTTTACTTCGATGAGCGCTATAGCTTTCTTCTATTTGGAGAAGTAATCAGTTATAGCTAGGATAAATCGATGTCCTCTGAAGGATGGCGGGCTAATTGGACCGATGACGTCCATACTACAGACTTCAAAAGGCCAAGATGCTATCGTTGGATGTAGAAACTCTAAAGATTGATGAATAAAATCAGCATAGAATTGGCAAGCCCTACACTTTTTTACATATTCAACATCATCTGCTATCATCGTGGGCCAATAATAACCCATTTGTTTGAGGCGATCTTATAATTTGGGGCTTGGTCGGTGTGCACAACAAATTCTGTCGTGAGCCTCAAGTAGTGCATGTTTGGCTTTTGTGTCTAATAAACATCGTAACAGTAGCCCATCGTAAGAACGTCAGTACAATATTTTGGTAGCTATATCATACTAAAATCTGAGGGATCGCCGTTGGATAGACACTGCTTCCTTCAGGTCATCAGGGAGGATTTCGTAGACAACGTAGTCTATAAAAGGAAATCTCCAATCTTTGATGTCGATGTTCGTTTCCGTTGCGTAACTGTGATGAATATGCAATGCATCTTTTGCACAAAATAACTCTCGACTAGATACTGTGATCGAATGTTGAGTATTGATAGGGACGGTCAAGAAAGCAGCCAGACCGGCTAAAGTATCTGCTTCTATATTCTGTAATCGAGGTATGTGCTCGATGAAGAATCCAGCGAAGGTAGAATCCAACTCGATTGTCTCCTTGTGATATGGGATGAGGTCTTCATGATAAACTTCATAATCCCTTCGAACCTGACTAACTATTAGCTTAGAATCACCATAAGCTTCAAGATAGTCAACACCCAGTTGTTTTTCCAGTTGAAGGCCAATCAGTAGGGTGTTATATTCGGCCACGTTATTGGTACAAGTCTCCACGAGAGAATACGCATGGTGTATAACCAAATGATCGGATGAAACAAGCACGATCCCTACTCCGACTATAATATTTCCTTTAGGTCCTATTCTTAACGCACCATCAAAGAACATTCGCCAAATGGGGATTTCCTTAGTTGCAGGGTTAGACTCAACCACTTCATCTAGGATTTTATCGTAGCGTTTGGAAGATTCTGGCACTGGATGAGCTGCTAAGAAATCAGCTAATGTTTGACATTTTACTGCCTTCTGAGGGACGAACAACATATCATATGAAGTCAACAGCATTGTCCATATAGCTAAACGGGAATTAAGAGAACCCGGTTTAGTCATGAGTACTCTAAGAGGATTGGCTCTAGATATGATGTGGATAGTCTTCCCAGACACATAGAGACGTGTCTTCTGGATAACAAATACCAGTATGAGATATTCTTTTTCCACGGGTGTGTATCTGTGCTCGGCACCAACCATCATGCGGTTGAGGTAGTAGATTGTCTGCCTTCATTCTTCTGAGCTAATAGGGAGCCAAGAGAATGATCCATAGCGCGGGCATATAACAAGAAAGGCTTTCCGACTATCGGAGCCACCAACACTGGAAGGACTTGTGAGATACTTCTTGATGTCGTCAAATGCACAATGATATTGTCCAGTCTAGATGAAAGATACTCCTTTCTTCATGAGCTGAGTAAATAGTTGACACCTTCCAGAAAGATTTAAAATAAATCGTCTGATGTAGGCTAACCTTCCTTGGAGTCCGCGTAGCTCTTTGAGATTTCTTGGATGACGCATATCGAGGATAGCTTTAACCTTCTCCGGGTCAAGATGTATACCCTTTGAAGTGATAACAAAACCAAGAAACTTGTCGCTGGAGACTCCAAGAAAAGAATTGGATGGATTCATTTTGAGTTGGTGTATACACATTAGTTCGAACACCGTTCTCAAGTCTTAGAGGTGGTTGCCCTTGAGACGACTTTTAACTACAATATCATCTACATAGCATTCCACTGTTTTATGCAAATGATCGCGAGAAATTGTGTTCATAGCTCGCTGTATGTCGCACCCGTATTTTTCAATTCGAAGGGCATCACCGTATAGCAGCATACCCCCAACGGTGTTCAAAAAGATATGTGTTTCTTATCATCGGGGAACATCTTAATCTGGTTGTAGCCTAAGAACCCATCCATGAAGGACATTGGCTCAAAGCTACAAGTATTGTCGATCATTACGTCGGTGGTCGGTAGAAGGAACTCATCTTTTGGGCATGCAGAGATCAAATCACGGTAATCGATACAGACTTGAACTTTATTATTTTTTTCATGATCGAAACAATGTTAGCGACCCAGTTAGGGTGTTGTTCTTCGCAAATAAACCCACTTGAAATAAGCTTTTTGACTTTACTCTCGATGGCCTCCATGATATCTGGTCGAAACTGCCGTTGCTGCTACTTTATTGGCTTAGCTTTAGACGAGATATTTAGGTGGTGCATAGCAACTTTAGGGTCTAAGCCTGGCATGTCTTCATAGCTCCATGGAAAGACGTCAATATATTCTCTTATAAGATGTATAAGAGATTGTCGTTCTTCACCAGACAGACTTTTACTGATAAAGATTGGTTTAAGAGATGATTCACCTCTTAATTAACTTGGACGACTTCGTCTTCAGTAGGTGGTTTCCGTATTCGAAACGTAACTTCCACCTGGTGTCCATCTTTTGAGCCTATTGTTTGAGCTTGATTGATTGGACATCTTCTGTAATTTCGTCAACTGATACCATGTTGACATATAGAGTTGCTTTGAACATGTCTCCAATGCTGAAGTCTGAATCCCAGAGGCAGGAATCAGAAGAACGCGAACAATGATCAACTTCAACGTCTGATCCTTCAGGAGTTGTTGGAGGAGTAACATAACCTAAACCAACACCGTTTCGTTGATAATTGTTATCGGGTTTGTCGGAAGGAGCAAAGTGACGTATTGGCAATCGTTGCCCTTGACCGTAGTTGAGTCTCTGGTCGCTTTTTATAGCATATCCCATATTCTGGATGATATTCTTGGCCTGCCAACTATATCGATAAAGCTGCATTTTACCTGAATCATAGTCGGCTTTGGTGTTGTAATCGGGAGTAGTAAAGTCCTGAACGAACTTTCTTTTGCCAATTATTTGACCGAAGATGATTAGTTCTTCACCCTTCTTTCTAGTTGGAAGAATAAAGTAGTAGATATCTTCTGGCCAGACTTTTTCCCACAGATGAGGCATCATGACCGGCACGCAGAGATGTTGTCCTATGCCATGCTCTAGGGCGTACAACGTTCTATGTACTGGTTTACAGATTGGCAGACATCAAAGTAACTCAAAGATAAACCTTTACTTAGAAAATATACAAGTTCTTCTTCAGGGATAACATCATCCACTGAAGGTACATTATTTTGAGTATTGATATACTCATTGAGGGCATCATTATCTGGAACAGGAGTCACAAACTTGGTTAAGTTCACCACGTAGGGTAACTCATCAGGATTGGGAGAATGGACTTCAGCAGGTTTCACCCGAGTCATTTTACGAAGAGTGATGGTCAATGGTTTGACAATATCAGGATTCTTCTTTTTGACCCGGATTGTGAGAGGCTTTAGAGTACTTTTTGGAGTAGTACATCCTTTGACTCAGATAACCAGGGGACCGTCACTGACGGATGAGTTAACTTTAGCTTCATTGTCAGCTTCGTTGCCGTCATCCTTGGGAGGCTGAGTTTGATAAAGTATCGAATCTCCATAGTAGGCTTCAATACCCTTGAAAGGATTGACATTGGCAAACTCTGCCTTCACAATGCCATCATTGTTGACGTACTTAAAGTACTGGTGAAGGGTAGAAGGAACGATCATGTTCTCGTGTATCCATAAACGTCCTAACAAGACATTATAGGACACATTGGTATCGATTACATAGCAAGCAACCTTTGTTCGGAGATCACCAATCTGGTACTTGAGACGGATCTTGCCCAGAGGATGACTTCTTCCAGCATTGAAAGCTATGATAGTTGTATTTATTGTAAACAGCTTGTACAGAGGGATCCCTATAATTTGGAGTAAACTTCTAGGGATGATGCTGAGGGAGGAACCTGGATCGATATGCATCTGATCCACCTTAATTGCCCCGATATATTCTATATAGTACAGAGGTCTATCATAACGATTATTTTTTAGCAGCATGTCCACTTGTAAAAAAGTGATATTGGGCACCACTTCTATAGTGCTATGGCAGTGAGGACAGGAGACTGGATCTTCAGCGGGGGCTTTGACTTCAGCGAGATAAGAGTCGACATGTAGTAATGCCTCACTTAAAGCTTTACGCGTCTCTTTGGAGAGCTGCAGTAGATCAAACAAAGACAATATGGCAGGTGTATTGGCCAGTTGTGCCAGTATGTCAAAGTTGTAAGGCCGATCCATGCCTTCGAAAGTTGGTGCCTTCAAAGACTTGTCAAATCGTATCTCCTTCTACTTAGCTTTATCGTTACCAGCTTCTGAACTTGTGGGGGCAGCAGAAGCTTGAGAAAGTACTACGTCTTCTTGTGTGGGGTCATAAGTTCGTAGGTAAGTCTTTTCGGATCGCGTCTCGCCAGATAGAACTTCGTAAATGGGAGAAGACACCATATGGCATGACTTGTATTTTTTGCCCCTCTTTGCTTTGGAAGATACCACCCCTGCGTCATTTCTTGCACAAGGTCTGGATGGACTCACATGATCTCACCACGTTCTGTCGTGAGTGGCACCAACGTTGATGTTGAGTCACGAGTTGGCGGCAGGTTGATGACTTCCATTACTTCCTTGAGGATTGGGACTACGTCGTCTGGAACTTCTGTGGGAGGAAAGTCACCAAATTAAAGAGAGATCATGTTAGAAGACAAGACTTTGTCTTCATCTTCGAGGTTGATTACTTGACTGTCGATAAGCTATTATATCTTCTTCAGAATGATGCAATCCTTGGTAGAATGGTGCACGTACTGGTGATAAAGATAGTACTTGGGGTCGTTGAGTTGGTTTGCCTTCGCAGGATGTCGTGGTGGAGGCAATGTCAGTTTATTACCCTTCATCAATGTGTGAAAAATGGTAATAACATCATCTTCGTTAAAGGAGAAAATCTCCTTGGATTTGTCCGGAGCGCGCTGAGAATTGGAAGCTCCCTTGGAAGTGTCGACCTTCAAGACTTTTTTCCTTTTACCCCCACGAATAGAGATAGTTTGGGTGTACTTGTTTTTGTCTTCAGATTTGGGTGTCTTCAACCTCAGTAATTCCAGATTAGGGACATCATTCTCAGCAGCATTAGCAGCCCCGATGAAAAAGGGCTATGTATCATACTTATATATACCCATGCAGAACTTTATTGTAGGAAGGAAGTTATGCCGACAAGTATCTATAAGCTCCGAGTCTGGTATATCGAAAGGCATCTTCAAGGCTAGTCGCCTGAAGCGTTCGATAAAAGTAATAACAGACTCACTCTTCCTCTGCTTGGTCTCGATGAGGGTGTCCATACTAACGTGTATGCCGCTCTCATAAAACCTGTTAAGGAATAACCTCTCTAAGTCTTTGAAGGAGTTAATGCAACCGTCAGGCAGACTGCAGAACCATTCAAAAACTACCCCTTATAAGGTGCTGATAAATAGCTTTGACAAGAACGTATCGTCTCTTGGCAAGTGCAGCGTCTATGTGTTAAAGTATGTCATGTGTTGGCGAGGAGAAGTCATCCCGTCAAACAAATTTAGCGTAAATGGCTTGTAGTTTGGAGGACAAGTAGCATTCTCCCATTCGTGAGGATAAGGTTGAGATATCCCTATCTTCTGAAGCTCGTCTTTGTGTGAGATAGTATCGAGACGGGCAACAAGAGAATCAATTGCATCCTGTTGATTGAGCAGATGTTGAGAAATGGTTGTTGTACGGTCGTCAAATGTCATCGGCGAAGGACCACCCCCAGCATTTATAGGATTTAGAGGAGGTGCAACAGAATGATACTTCTTTTGTAGTGAAGGAGGGTTGTTTCTATGAGCCAGACTAGGTGTGCTGAGACGTTCGGTTGAGGTGGAGGAACAGCCCCAACAGTTTGGACCGCCATGATACGGGTAAGCATATCAGTGATCTTGGCAAATGCTATTGTAAGACTCTCCAGCCGCTTGTTTGTCTGATCAATGGCTTTTTCTGATCTCTCTCCATCCGCCATGTATGTAGATAGCATACGAGGATGAATAGAGGAGACAGTACAACTGGTGCTGATACTGTCTGTCTCTGAGTTGAAAAGACCCTCGTCTTCATGCAGGGGAGGAAGATAGTCACCGTCGGACTCGAAGAGATCATCGTTATCTGGGAGGCTACCCCCGGTGTGAAGGTCGTCTGCTTCAGATTCTAAGGGAATACTACCCCCAGCTTGAAGATCTGAGGGAACATCACACCAAGCTTGAGAGTCCTCTCCATCTATAAGGAATCTCGTCCTTGACCGAGAACCCATATAGACTCCTTCAGATGTAACAGCTTGCTGGCTGTTTGCTAGCAGACTTCTTCTTCTTTTGTTCACAGAACTGAGAGAAAAGGTTGGGTTAGTGTCCACCTTCTTTGATTGGGGCTTCCATAAGGAGGACCCCATGAAGCCATGTTGGATGAAACACATAGCGACTTTTTATTGTCAGAGCGCTGTAGTTGTCGAATCATGGACTGTCTTGGAGGTACCTTTATTGCTTTGGAGCAGCAACAGTTGATGACAATACTAGTGCACGGATGCACCCCATGAGTTGTAGTATCCTCCTTCGCTTTACGCTTATGATTTATCATGTCACGTAAATCGGCAGAAGAGAGTTTTTCCTTAAAACCCATGTCACATGCATTGCCGAGCTTTGTATATGGATTTGTAAGGGAAGTTGGCACATCCGAACTTAGTTCATGTGCGGAGGCAACCCCTACACCCAAGTTCTGTGATGATCTTGAAAACAGCCCCATGCTATACGCGTTGGGACCTATCTTTTTGCTGTGGGCGCATAGACCCTGGGGCATGCCTTTGGGCGCATGCTTTCCTGATGTCCTGGCAGCATGCCTGGTCTTCCTGGATGTGGGTGCATAGAATGGGCCATCAGAGCCTAGGCACATAGCCCTAGGTGCATGGCCCTGGGCGCATAGCCTATTGAAGACAGAAGTCCTCTAGCCAGAGTTATGTGCCCACATACTGCCTTCGACGCATAGCTCTGGGCGCATGCTTTGGAAAACAGTGCTGCTTTCTTCCTATTTTGCCTTCTTCATTTGCGAGCCTCGCTGAGTTTGCCCAGAGCGTCAAACACTTCGATTCTTGGCATCGTAGTATTTTTCTTTGCCAAATCTCGAGCGTTGAATACTCTGTTGTTAATTACACAAGAGAAAAGTCGCTAGGCTAGTAGAGCCCCGAACAGTATGTGCCTTCTTCATATTGGGAGCTCTTGTGGAAGGATTATGCTCCCCCATGACAGAGTTCCCCTTCGGTTGCATATCTTCTACGACACTGGCAGGATATGTAACGCTAGCCTTCGGAAGCCAAGTCTTGCGAGACTTGTTTCGCTTCACTGATTTCGAGGGAGTAGAGCCGTCCCTCGAGAGCATCTCTTCGAACGCCTGTTGATCGAACTTCATGATCAACATCTTCTGAGTGCTCCCCACTTTATAGGTATCGGATTGAGTCACCACCTTCTCATCAGAGGAAAAGGTAGTCCCCAGCAGAGTCTCCATTTTTGTAGACACTTACAAAAAAGAGAAGAATCACTGTCTTTTTTTATTAGCGTAAGGCACTACAAATCAAGTACACCTGAGAGATCCTGCACTGAAAATCCCAGATTATAAAAAGAATTCTGGGAAATGGGACGATGGAGATCGAGCGGCAATTGCTGCTTTACTCTGTTGACACTCCGATTTATAAAAGTGGGAAAAAACCTAAAAAAATTGCTAACTCTTAGCTCACTGGCAAGAAGGGCAACAATTTAACTCTAAAATGCTTTATGTTCTCTCTTTTTGAAGAGGCATGTGACCTCTATTTATAGTCATTTTGTACTGAAATGACTGTTATGCGCACACATGTAGAAAATACACGAATTTCCATGTGGGCGCATAGTCTTCCTTTGGGCGCATAAGGTGTAGGTGCATAAAGACTGGATGATCGTGGGTAAATCGTAGGGTTGACGTGGCTACATGCTTCGGTGCACGACTGCTCGTGGAGACTGACGTGGCCGCATGCTTCGGTGCACGACTGATCGTGGATGTTAACCGAATCCTAGATTTGTCCTGACTTGGGCGCATAGTGTGGGAACAGGGCTTTGCACCCCCTTCTGGAGGAGCCATATGGGCGTATAGGAATTTTACATATGGGCGCATAGGATTTGTATTGTGGGTGTCTACCACTCTCTAATTTGGGCGCATAGCTACTTTCTGACTTGGGCGCATAGCTACTTCCAGACTTGGACGCATAGTGTTTGATATTTTCATGCTTCTACAGAGGCATGATAGTCGGCTCCATACCCAATCGTGTATCTTATCCGACATCATAGTTAGCCAAAAAAAATGAAAATTAGAACTTTAGTTTACTAATATTATAGAAAGTTAGCATACATGAATTTCCAAAGAAGGGAAGAAATAACACCTTGAGTTGTGCAAGATTTCCTAAAGAGTCCACATGATGAAGAAAAATCTTTGAAGATGGAGTTTGTATAAAAATATTGTGGCTGAGATAGACCATGAGTCTTATATAGGCTTCCAATGAGTCTTATATAGGCTTACAATCACCTACCTTGGCCTGAACATTATTTATTTTTAGATCAAAAATCGAACATAATTGAACCGAATAAGAGTCGGTTCGGTTTGAAAAATATTTGGTTCGGTTTGGTTTTAAAAATACTAAAAAAATTATTCAGTTTCGATTTCGGTTTTCGTTTTGGGTTTCGGTACAAAACCAAAACTCGAATAAGACTTATAAAATTATGTAAATATCCTCAATTTTATATGTATATTATGATTAAAAATAGGCTAAATTGCACTTTGATACCCTCAACTATTCCGCTTTTTCAAGTTGATACCATAAACTTTTTTACTCAACAACTTAATACCTCAACTATTATTTTTTTTCAACTTGATAGCTAAATTTTTAAAAATTCCCCAAATGCCATTATCCCTTCCCTCTTTCCTTCTTTCCCCCCCCCCCCTCCCCCACTCCGGCGACCACCTCCCTCCCTTCCCTCTCCGGCGACCACCTCCCCCCCTCCCGTGGCGGCGACCCCCCCTCCCTCTTTGGCGATAGTAGAGTCGGGAAATGAGGGCAGCGGGAGAGGGAGGGGAGGGCAGCGAGAGAGGAAGGGGAGGGAGCGGGAGGGGGGGTGCGGGTGGCCGGAGGGTGGAGGGGAGTGAGGGGGCGGAGGGGGAGGGTGCAGGCGGGACGGAAGGGGGAGAGGGACGGAGGGAGAGGGTGCAGGCGGGACGGGAGGGGGGAGGGGCGGAGGGGGGGAGTGCAGGCGGGGTGGGAGGGAGGAGGGGCGGAGAGTGCCGGCGGGGCGGTGGGGAGAGGGTCGGGGGCGGGGGCGGTGGCCGGAAGGGGGGTGGAGGAGGGGAGGGGGGAGGGGTTGAGTAGTAGTTTTAATTTTTGGGTAAGGACATTATTGTCCAAAAAAAAATTATGGTATCAAGTTGAAAAAAAAATAGTTGAGGTATCAACTTGAAAAAGCGGAATAGTTGAGGGTATCAAAGTACAATTAAACCTTAAAAATATGTATATTTGAAAACAACAATTCTATTTATGTGTTTTGAATCCCAATTTTGATAATTTAATAACTAGTTCAACTTTGGACATAATTTTGAATACAACAAATGTGTGTATAAAAATTATAATTTAATATAATTTAACCACGATCCCAACTTTGGATCGGACCAGTTAAACAATAGAAATAGCCGAACCAAACAAAGCAAATAAATTGAATCAACTATTCGATTTGGTTTGGTTTCGATTTTAATTTCAATTTAGTTTCGATTTTTAATTTTTAAAACTTCGGTGATTCGTTCTTGACTATTTAGATCCAGTTGAAACCGAAAGCCGAATGCTCACCCTACCTATCATGATATAATTTTATCTTAAACAAAAGATAAAGAGATTTATCTAATCATCCCTCAACAACTTAAGATCTAACAAACACTGGTTAAGATATTAACCGTGTGCATCAAGATCTTCTCTTTCATCATCATAATAAAAAAAATTGGCATGAAAATGGGTAACCGAATTACTTTTTTATTCATAATAACAAATATTTTTTGCTAAGAAATAGTTACGCCAAAAAATAAGTGATACCTCTAGTATTTAGGTTATATAATAGTATATAAGATGGTAAATTTATAATCACATTTTGTATAGGATGGCAACATAACTTTTTGGTCAATTCAATTGTCCATTTATAATGTCACTTTGGCCCACCGACCCATCGGAATATGACCCATGTATGTTTAGTGATCTATTTTGTCAAAAAAGTTAATTTATATGTACACATAAAAATAATAAAAATATATATAAATTTGATTGTTTTATATTAAATGTTTGGATTTCATATGTGAATTTAAAATAATTATTTAACAAGTTAGGCAAACTGATATATACATATGGTCTATGTCATGTGGTGTCGTGTCTAGACGAAATCATGGCTCGGGATATGAAGTATATCCAAACATTTTGGATCTTGAAATATAACCAAATTATATGAGACATCTTCCATCTTTATTATTAAACACACGGCTATTTTAATTTAATTAAGTACTAAAACATTATTTATTTACTTTAGCCATGTTTCACTTGTCATCTCTACACATCCTCAACTCTTCATGGGTAAATATTAAATAATTTTATATGTCAAAATTATGATTTAAATTAGTGGGTCCAAAAGACATACAATGTAGTGTCCACAAAAAAATTTCAAACATTATGTTAGACGCCGTCAAAAAAAGTTAGTGATGACTTTTTCGATCATATACGTGAAACCCAGAGTTTTAGAATTTATTAATTATTGGATTGTAGCGTAATTTCTTGTTTAATTATTATAGTTATTATTATATCTATTATTATTATTATTACTATTTATTAGTCGAAATTAGGAAAATACTATTTTTAAATTTATCGTTGATTTTTGATTGTGGTCCTGCCCCGATTCCGTGACCAGAGTCTGACCCGAGTTCGAACCCGGTTTTCCGAAATCCAATCCCGATCCGAACCCATTCTTTTTACTTCTTTTAAATCCTGATTATTTATTATATTATATATTTTTTATTTATTTATTATATATATATATATATATATATATATATATATATATATATATATATATATATATATATATATAATAAACCAATCCTAACTGGCTTGGTCTCCCACGACCAAGCCAGCACCCCTATTCTCCAGCATCCCCATTCCCCTCTCCTCCACACACCTATTCACTCAACTCTCCCATTTAAAACCACCCACTACCACCAACACCCCACCAGCACAACTCTTTCTTCCACTCTCTCATTTATAACACACACCACCACCACCACCTCACGAATCAGCACCACTCCCTTCACCATTTCACTCCCATCCCCTCACTCTTTCTTCTTCCACTCATTCCCCGCTTCCCACACCGAGCTTCAACCCGAGCCCCCATCCACGCCTCCGCCCGTGCGACCCCGAGCTCCTGGCCGTGCCTCCTCCGGCCACCCTCTCGTGCATGCCGCCCCGGCGACCCTCCCGAGGCCCGCACGCCGCCTCCCCGCCGGCCAGATCCGCCTGCATGTGGCTCGCCACCAGCGCCTCCCGCGCACGCCCTCGCGCCGAGCCCCGTCCCTGCGCTGTCTCCCGGCACCCAACTCCGGCCAAGCCCAGGTCGCGCGCCCCCGGCCGCCCCGTGCCCGGCGAGCGCCCCTTTCGGCCAGATCCCGCCCCTGTCCGCGTCCGGCTCAGCCCGTGTGCGCCCAGCTGTTCAACAGCGCTGTTCCGGTGCTTTTCCGCTGTTGTCCACAAATTGGGACTTTTCCGAGTCCGCGAGAATGTGGTTTTCTTTCCTTATTATCATCTGAGAGCTCTTGCCGAGCAATCCAAGGTATATCTCATGTCCCCGTGTCCCTACCTTAGTGTCGATGATGATACGGTCCCCAATCCCATTACGGGATTCGGCTTAGATAATTTTAGGTTTTCCGAAGTCCATCTCGGAATGGTGCTGGCTTGACATTTTGTGCTGTGGTTTGGAATATTTGTTTGAGTGATAAGTTCTGTTGGTTTTTGGTTCTGTGGATTTTCGGAATTTCCGAGTTTAGACTTCGGGTTTAATAATACTTCTGTTGCGGTTTCGATTTCGGATTTAAAATTATTCCTGGGTTGAAATATTTGTAGTTGGATAATTGGAGTCCCTGGTTTGGGACTGTTATTGGTGTTTTTGGCATTTCTCCCAGTATTGGGTTGTCCCAATTACAGAGGGGATGTTGCCCGAATTTTCAGAGAATATTTTAAAAAGGGATTTCTATAAAATTCTAATTTCCAAAACAGGCTTTTGCAAAAGATTTGTTGTTTTGGTTTTCGATTACCTTTTTTCGGGCGATGACCAAATTCGGTCTATGGGCCCTAGCGAAATGCAAACGAAACCGGCCACTCCGGACGTTGAGGCATTAGCTAGAATGCAAAGTGACATTTTGGACCAAATCTGAGACTCTTTAATATTATATTATATTTTATTTTATTTTTAGAACTGGTACTGCTTTTTAGCATTTATGGTGCAGGGCCTCGGCCTGCTGAATGGACCGCTTCCCGACGTTCAGGATTCACCTGAGTTTTATTATTATTTTTAAATTCGATTTATGTAAAGGTTGTAAGGGCATAAGCCCAGTTTTCTATTTTCTTTGCTGCGACCCTATATTGCGTAGAATAGATTTTATTTATTTTCTGGGATGTTGTTTTGTCGATAAACTCGTAAAATATTAAAAAGACATTATTTTGGATATAGAAAAATTATAACATTTTCTCACAATTGTAATTGTTTAAAAAAATTCACATTTTCTTATTTAAGAAAAATCTAGTTTTATATATATTATGGAAAAAATACAAAGTTTTGCCAAATTAACCGGTAATTGCCATTTTTCCAATTAATCAGTAACCGACTTATTTAATTAAAATAATAACGAACGTAGATTGCGACGTTAGACGATTTTCGGTAGATTAATTAATAAATTTAAAACCTGACTAGGGTCTACTTCTAGAGATTGTAACTAGCACACCTAGAATGGTTTCAAATCGGTTCTAAGCCAAGGTTCTCAACTGTAGGATCTCGGAGACGAACCTGACATCCTCCTCGGTACTAACATTCTCGATCCAGTCAATTAACAGAGGCAAGTTACGGTTTTGTTTTCTTGTATTTTATTTAGTAATTATCTAGCTGCATGTTTAAAACACATTGCTACACGGAACCCTCTCCTAGGGTTCAGATATTGATTGATATTGATTGTGGGGATTGGGGGAATAGTGTAACGTTTATGGCCAATACCCCCCTATATTGCAGGATTGTGCGAGCTTACCCCTCTTACACACGGGGATAAGCCGTATCGCGTCGCTAGGACGCTATTGTATAACCCAAGCCGGTCATAGACGATTACACATTCAAATCACGTTACTTTTAATCGTAGAACTACTGGAAAATATTGTTTCAACTGTTTAACCTGCACTTTTCCATTATTACTTGAAATATGAGATACATATTCATACTTGCTCCCTCCTGACTGCAGACAACATTTTTAGGTGACATTGAGGATGCTGAGCTATTGTACAATAGCTACTATGACCCGGTTTTGTACCCTATGGTGTTGTCGGAGTCCCCCTTGGAGGACGCAGGACCTGAGGCCGACGAGCCGACCTCTTAACTAGTCATTTCCAGTTTTCTAGTTTTGTTGTTTTGGAGTTTTGTTAATTTTGAATTTAGCAGTTTATTTCAGTTCTTTCATTTCCAGTTGTACTTTTCAATGGTTGAATAAAAGTTTTAAAATTTTCGTATATTGAATTGTGACAAATGTATAGATGTTGTTGTGAATACCTGCATATAGGACAGCTTACTGCCGCCGTCTCACAACGGTGCAGGCTGGACATGATCCGGTTCGACCCAATAATTTGGGATCGGGTCGTGACATATTTTTAGTGGTGGCCCATGCAGGTTAGATCAACAACTTAGGAGAACATACTTAGAAACAATTAGAACACTAGAACATCAATTTGTCATGACATAGGACCAAAATATATATTATAAGTAAATATTTTTGTTTGCTATAGACTGGTAGGCTACCTTGCTTGTGTTTGCAACCAAAACCTTCCAAAGTACGGCCAAAGGAAAGACCACTCATTCTGGCCCAGCTAGCGATGAGGTCCACCATCGGTCATACTTGGACCCATACCCATCATCGAGACTTGTAACTGTCCCATAACTATCTCAGGCCATAAATTCTTAACACCCTTACTTCTGATGCCCTTGCCCAACTATGATGTAGTCCTAGGGATGGACTGGTTAAGTAAGCAGCATGCGCTGATAGATTGTCACAGAGGATGTGTAATCTTCAGCCCACCAGGAGAACCGGAGTTTAAAATCTCTCGAACTCCAGAAGACATGAAGAGTGTTACCTACTCCTCTATCACCGAAGAACCTGGACCTCCTCACCCTACCATAGCAGAATTCATGGATGTCTTCCCTGATAGTCTTCCAGGATTACCTCCAAATTGAGATGTAGAATTCACCATCGACCTAGTTTCCGGCTCTGCCCCTATTTCTCAGGGATGCTACAGAGTCAACCCTAAGGAGGCCAAGGAAATGAAGGACCAGATCAATGAGCTGAAGGCCCTTGGATTTATCAGAGACGGAGCTTCACCCTGGGAGCACCTGTCTTATTTGTACCCAAAAAGGACGGGACTGTACGGATGTGCATCGACTACCAGGCGCTGAACAACATCACCATCAAGAACAAGTACCCTTTGCCCCTGATCGATGACCTGTTTGATCAACTCAGTGGAGATAAGGTGTTCTCGAAGATAGACCTTCGATTTGGTTACTATCAAATCAAGGTCATGAATGAGGATATTCCAAAGACGGCATTCAACACCAAATATGGACAGTATAAATTTTTGGTCATGCCGTTTGGACTGACGAATGCTCCTGCAGTATTCATGAACCTTATGAACAAGGTCTTCCATGAATATCTGGATCAGTTTGTTGTTGTCTTCATCGACGACATTCTGATCTACTCGAAGACTGAAGAGGAGCATGAAGAGCACCTGAGGAAAGTTCTGGAAACTTTAAGAAATGAGAAGCTCTATGGTAAGCTATCTAAATGCGAATTCTTCTTAGACAAAGTAGATTTTCTTGGCCATGTTGTCACAGGAGAAGGAATTTCGGTGGATCCAAAGAAGATAGCTGCTATTGAGAAGTGGACTGCACCAAGTTCAGTTGCAGAAATCAGAAGTTTCTTGGGCTTAGCTGGCTACTACCGGAAGTTTGTAAAGGATTCCTCCAGGATTGTTGAGCCGATGACGAAGCTGACTAGGAAGAACGAAGAATATGTTTGGTCGAAAGCTTGCGAGTCAGCATTTGAGGAACTGAAGAAGAGGCTTACAACGGCGCCGATACTTGCGCTACCCTCAGGTACCGGAGGTTTTTCAATTTACAGTGATACTTTCGGTAAGGGATTGGGCTGTGTTCTTCAGCAACACGGAAAAGTAATTGCTTACGCATCTAGACAATTACGGACTCATGAGAAGAACTATCCCACACATGATTTGGAGCTCGTAGCGGTGATATTTGCTTTGAAGTTATGGAAGCGCTACCTCTATAGAGAGATAGTGGAAATATTTACAGACCACAAAAGTCTTAAATATGTTTCACTCAGAAGGATTTGAACATGCGACAGAGGCGATAGCTGGAGTTGATAAAAGATTTCGACATCGACCTGCAGTACCATCCAGGTAAGGCTAATGTGGTTACAGATGCACTTAGTTGATATCTGATAGCAATATTTTTGACCAGGGAGCGGCATTGGTTGGAAGACATAGAGAAGCTTGGACTGGAGATTGTACTGCCTGAAGAGGAAATGAAGAAGCTGGGAAGAAAAGAAATCGTACCAGGAGCTGAATCATCAATGATGCAGTTGCAAGTGCGTTCAAGTCTGATGGACAAAGTCAAGGAGACACAATTTCAAGACGAGACGCTTTGCAAACTCAGAGATCAAGTGCTGGCAGGAACACTTAAAAGATTCTCAATCGCCAGCGACGGAGCACTGAGACATGGTAGGAGGCTTTGCGTACCAACTGGCGAATTGAGGAATAAGCTGATGCAAGAAGCGCACCAGTTGCAGTATTCCATACATCCAGGAGCTAATAAAATGTATCGGGATATGCGTACTGTAGTGTGGTGGTATGAAATGAAGAAGGACGTATCCAGATTTGTAGCTAGATGCTTGTCAACAAGTGAAAGCCAGCAGACAGAGACCAGCAGGACTGTTGTAGTCGCTAGACATCCCGAAGTGGAAATAGGAACACATCACAATAGATTTTGTGTCAGGACTTCCTTGATCCCAAGTAGGTAAGGATGCCATTTGGGTTATTGTGGACCGACTGACAAAGTCAGCTCACTTTATCCCCTTCAAGGTTGGTCTATCCACCAAAAAGTTGGCAGCACTATACATGTAGCATATCTACCGGATTCATGGAGTTCCGATAAGTATCGTATATGACAGAGATACTAGATTTATCTCTCACTTTTGGAAGAGTTTGCATGACAGTTTGGGAACACAACTGAAGTTCAGCACCGCCTACCATCCTTAAACTGACGGACAATCGGAGAGAACCATCCAGACGTTAGAAGATATGCTGAGATCTTGCATCTTGGAATTTTGAGGGTCTTGGAAAGACCACTTGCACTTGGTAGAGTTTTCCTGCAACAACAGCTACCAAGCCAGCATCAGAATGACACCATTCGAGGTACTTTATGGACGTCGTTGCCGCACTCCACTTGCTTGGGACGACGTAGGAGAAAGAGTACTGCTTGGACCTGAAATGGTGACCGATGCAGCAGAGAAGGTAAAGGTGATTAGAGACAAGCTCAGGATTGCTCAGGACAGACAGAAGCATTGGGCTGATAGCAGTCGTCGACCATTGGAGTTCGAAGAAGGAGACAGTGTGTTCGTGAAGATCTCCCCTACCAAAGGAAACTATCAGATTCGGCAGAGCAGGAAAGTTGAGCCCCAGGTACATCGGGCCATTCGAAGTTTTGAGCCAAGTTGGAGAAGTAACATACCGATTAGTTCTACCAGCTAATCTTGAAGGTGTGCACAACGTCTCACGGCTCAGATGCTACATTCCGGATCCAAGTCACATCTTGGACCATTCAGAGCTGGAGATTGGACCCAACCTCACAGTGCCAGAGAAGCCAGTGGCGATCATAGACAGAGGTGAGAAGAAAACCAGGAACTCTGTGCCGCCTCATAAACTTCTATTTCTTGCAAGCATTATCTTTTGTTCTAATATTTTTGACTGATGCTGCTAAGTTAGATTTTTGAGCTTATTTCTTTATCGAGCTTGATCATGACAGTATTTTATTAGATGCACCCACTAATATATTGTCTAATCAGAACCGGTGCATGATGGTCTGATCAACCACGTGTACTTTGGTTCACTTATATATATTCTTGTTCTACGTGGATGGTGATATAGTTAAAACTTGTCCCTAAACGTCTCATCCACGATTGTCTTGGCAATTCTTAATGTTGGATCTGAGTTACGGGCAAAGTACCCGTACCTGTTTGATTTGAGTTTATCCTACCCTATCCTTTAATTTCGAGGACGAAATTTTCTAAGGAGGGAAGATTGTGAAACCCAGAGTTTTAGAATTTCTTAATTATTGGATTGTAGCGTAATTTCTTGTCTAATTATTATAGTTATTATTATATCTATTATTATAATAATAATTATTATTATTATTATTATTATTATTATTATTATTATTTATTAGTCGGAATTAGAAAAATACTATTTTTAAATTTATCGTTGATTTTTTATTGTGGCCCTGCCCCGATTCTGTGACCAAAGTCTGACCCGAGTTCGAACCCGGTTTCCCGAAACCCAATCCCGATCCGAACCCATTCTTTTTACTTCTTTTAAATCCTGATTATTTATTATATATTAGTTAAATATATTTTATATACATATATATATATATATATATATATATATATATATATATATATATATATATATATAATAAACCAAACCTAACTGGCTTGGTCTCCCACGACCAAGCCAGCACCCCTATTCTCCAGCATCCACATTCCCCTCTCATCCACACACCTATTCACTCAACTCTCCCATTTAAAACAACCCACTACGACCAACACCCCACCAGCACAACTCTTTCTTCCAGTCTCTTATTTATAACACACACCACCACCACCACCACCACCTCACGAATCAGCACCACTCCCTTCACCATTTCACTCCCATCCCCTCACTCTTTCTTCTTCCTCTCATTCCCCTCTTCCCTCTCCGAGCTTCAACCTGAGCCCCCATCCACGTCTCCACCTGCGTGACGCCGAGCTCCTGGCCGCGCCTCCTCCGGCCACCCTCCCGTGCACGCCGCCCCGGCAACCCTTCCGAAGCCCGCACGCCGTCTCCCCACCGGCCAGATCCGCCTGCGGCTCGCCACCAGCGTCTCCTGCCCGCGCCCTCGCGCCGAGCCCCGTCCCGGCGCTGTCTCCCCGCGCCTAACTCCGTCCATGCCCAGGCCGCGCGCCCCCGGCCGCCCCGTGCCCGGCCAGCGCCCCTTTCGGCCAGACCCCGCCCCTATGCGCGCCCGGCTCAGCCCGCGTGCGCCCCGCTGTTCCGGTGCTTTTTCGCTGCTGTCCACAAGTTGGGAATTTTTTGAGTCAGCGGGAACGTGGTTTTCTTTCCCTATTATCATCCGAGAGCTCTAGCCGAGCAACCCAAGGTATATCTCGTGTCCCCGTGTCCCTACCTTAGTGTCAATGATGATACGGTCCCCGATCCCGTTACGGGATTCGGCTTAGATAATTTCGGGTTTTTCGAACTCTATCTCGGAATGGTGCTGGCTTGACGTTTTGTGCTGTGGTTTGGAATATTTGTTTGAGTGATAAGTTCTGTTGGTTTTTGGTTCTGTAGGTTTTTGGAATTTCCGAGTTTAGACTTCGGGTTTAATAATACTTCTGTTGCGGTTTCGATTTCGGATTTAATATTATTCCTGGGTTGGAATATTTATAGTTGGATAATTGGAGTCCCTGGTTTGGGACACTTATTGGTATTTTTGGCATTTCTCCTAGTATTGGGTTGTCCCAATTACAGAGGGGATGCTGCCCGAATTTTCAGATAATATTTTAAAAAGGGATTTCTATAAAATTCTAATTTCCAAAACCGGCTTTTGTAAAAGATTTATTGTTTTGGTTTTCGATTACCTTTTTCCGGGCGATGACCAAATTCGGTCTATGGGCCCTAGCGAAATGCAAACGAAACTGGCCACTCCGGACGTTGAGGCATTAGCTAGAATGCGAAGTGATATTTTGGACCAAATTTGAGACTCTTTAATATTATATTATATTATATTTTATTTTTGGAACTGGTACTGCTTTTTAGCATTTATGGTGCAGGACCTCGGCCTGCTGAATGGACCGCTTCCCAGCGTTCAGGATTCACCTGAGTTTTATTATTATTTTAAATTCGATTTATGTAAAGGTTGTAAGGACATAAGTCCAGTTTTCTATTTTCTTTGCTGCGACCCTGTATTGCGTAGAATAGAATTTACTTATTTTCTGGGATGTTGGTTTGTCGATAAACTCGTAAAATATTAAAAAGACATTATTTTGGATATAGAAAAATTATAACATTTTCTCACAATAAATAATTAGTAAAATTACAAGTTTGTATTGTTTAAACAAATTA
Source organism: Iris pallida (assembly GCA_029216955.1). Lineage (NCBI taxonomy): Eukaryota > Viridiplantae > Streptophyta > Magnoliopsida > Asparagales > Iridaceae > Iris > Iris pallida. The sequence goes on along the minus strand of JANAVB010000599.1, from coordinate 1,969,218 downwards.
ACATCTTCTCATTTAAGAAAAATCTAGTTTTATATATATTATGGAAAAAATACAAAGTTTTGCCAAATTAACCGGTAATTGCCATTTTTCCAATTAATCAGTAACCGACTTATTTAGTTAAAATAATAACGAATGTAGATTGCGACGTTAGACGATTTCCGGTAGATTAATTAATAAACTTAAAATCTGACTAGGGTCTACTTCTAGAGATTGTAACTAGCACACCTAGAATGGTTTCATATCGGTTCTAAGCCAAGGTTCTCAACTATAGGATCTCGGAGACGAACCTGACATCCTCCTCGGTACTAACATTCTCGATCCAGTCAATTAACAGAGACAAGTTACGGTTATGTTTTGTTGTATTTTATTTAGTAATTGTCTAGCTGCATGTTTAAAACACATTGCTACACGGAACCCTCTCCTAGGGTTCAGATATTGATTGATATTGATTGTGGGGATTGGGGGAATAATGTAGCGTTTATGGCCAATACCCTCCTATATTGCAGGATTGTGCGAGCTTATCCCTCTTAAACACGGGGATAAGCCGTATCGCGTCGCTAGGACGCTATTGTATAACCCAAGCCGGTCATAGACTATTACACATTCAAATCGTATTGTTTTTAATCGTAGAACTACTGGAAAATATTGTTTCAACTGTTTAACCTGCACTTTTCCATTATTACTTGAAATATGAGATACATATTCGTACTTGCTCCCTCCAGACTGGAGACAACATTTTTAGGTGACATTGAGGATGCTGAGCTATTGTACAATAGCTACTATGACCCGGTTTTGTACCCTGTGGTGTTGCCGGAGTCCCCCTTGGAGGACGCAGGACCTGAGGCCGACGAGCCGACCTCTTAGCTAGTCATTTCCAGTTTTCTAGTTTTGTTGTTTTGGAGTTTTGTTAATTTTGAATTCAGCAGTTTATTTCAGTTCTTTTATTTCCAGTTGTACTTTTCAATGGTTGAATAAAAGTTCCAAAATTTTCGTATATTGAGTTGTGACAAATGTATAGATGTTGTTGTGAATACCTGCATATATAACAGCTTACTGTCGCCGTCTCACAACGGTACAGGCTGGACATGATCCGGTTCGATCTAATAATTTGGGATCGGGTCGTGACAATATAAAACACATTTAGGCCCCACATTCAATTCCTATTTTAAAGAATAACCGTTTGATTCATTATAATGTAATCGTAATCGCAGTGTAATCAAATAAAAAAGAATATGACAAAAAATGATATATATTATCATGAGTGTTTGTCTTTTATTACTTTTAAGAGAATTTGATAAAAAAAATGATATATGTTAGAATCAAATAAATTTTATTTGTTATTTGGACAGAAACTACCAGGTCGATAGGATGACAACCATTGTACTACAAACCAAAATACAAACATAGACCTCAAGCTTAAAGTTAAGTAGAAGTTTGACATTTCGTGCACATGTAATTGTCAAATTTTTCTTTAGATTATTTATAAGGGTACATCAAAAGTTGATCAGGGCTATTCTATTTCTAAGTTTGATTTATTTATAAGTTTGTCACTGAAAAAATTGATCAGGATTATCCTATTTCTAGGTATAAAAGTCATTTTTTTTCTTTTTGCTCTTCTTCTTCTTCAACACATTCAAGAAGAAGAACAAGAAAAAGAAGAAGAGGAAGAAAAAGAAGAAGAACAAAAATGTTGGATGTATTTTCTTCTCATTTTCTTCTTCTCCATCATTTTCATCCTCACTATCTCCATCAAAATCCTAATTTTCTTCTCATTTCCAATTTTGATGGAACCCAAAGGCTGCTCATAATGTACAAACCCTAATATTGGTGGAAACCATAATATTGGTAGAAACCCTAATATTGGTGTTCAGCAGAACCCACTTTCCCATACCACTGGCTTTACTGTTAGGACAAACAAGTGCAAACAAGAAGAACAATAATGGACTTCCTGTTCAACAAGTATAAACTAGGACTGCCTAATTTTCTGGCAGTGCTACAAATTGATAGGACTGTCAGAAATAGTGGCAGTCCTACTTCACAGCAAGTGAAACCAAGGACTGCCACAATTTCTGGCAGTCCTGATTGTATGTAGGACTACCAGAATTTTTGGCAGTCCTAACTGTATGTAGGACTATCAAAAATTCAGGCAGTCCTGTTTGTATGTAGGACTACCAGAATTTTTGGCAGTCCTGACTGTATGTAGGACTAGCAGAATTTCTGGCAGTTCTTGATTTCACTTGCTGTAAAGTAGGAGTACCACTATTTCTACAGTCCTATCAGTTTGTAGGACTGCCAGAAAATTAGGCAGTTCTAGTCGACGCGGAATTTTTTAGATCCTGTTTACTTGGGTTTAATTCAAATGGGTAATTTTTCACTCCGAATGTACTTATGATTTAATTCAAATGGACTACAAAAAATTGAAATAAACATTGTAATGTATACTTGGATTTTCGAAATAAATTGTTAGGGTTTGTGTGCCATTGGTCTTGTTGAGAAGAAGAGGATGGTGGAGGAGAAGAGGAAGATGTTGGAAAAGAAGAATATTATAAGTTCTTGCTTAGGGATGGAGGAATGGTGGAGGAGAAGAGGAAGAAGAATGAGAGAGGAATTATGATTTTGGAAGAGAGAGAAGGAAATTGGGAAATAAAACTAAAATTTTGGGTTTGGGGTTGGGGTGGAGGGGGGTTGAGTTTGGGACAACACTAGGAGTAAGAAAATGGGATGTCCTGAGTAAAATTTCCTCAAACCTGGGCTAGCCCCAATCCTGGATAGCCCTGATCAACTTTTGATGTGTCCTTATAAAAAAATCTTTCTTTACAATGTTCACTAATTTTTAAAATAAATTATCAAAATTATTTTTAATTTATAAAAAAATATAAATATTATTTAAAATTGTAATAAATTGATAATATTTTAGTAAACAAATTAAAAAATCCAAAAATATTATAAATACATTTTTGATAAAAAAAATAATAATAATTCCTCCACCGCTCCACAAATTGGTTGAGAAAAATATGCTTGACAAGAAAAATGAAGGTGCAGATTTCTTTTCAAGAGACAAAAGCCTGGTCCACCAATAATGGGGAAGAGACTAAGAGAGTAGAAATGTCTATAGGGCACCCACGCCACATGTAGGAAATACCTAAAAGCACAGAAACCCAACAACATAACATTATCGGTGACAGAATGGAAGCAACGTTTGTGGTGGTGGTGGTGGTGGTGGTGGTGATGATGATGGTGGAGCCATGATTACCTCCGTGGAATTGAGCATGGCTGACAACCAACCCGTGGGCTTGACGGGAAATGTATGTTCCCTTCTTTGTTCCCCGGATGGCATAGTCGTGCCATGTCTACATGAATTTGAAGGCAACAATAGGAATAGTTAGTAGAGATAAAAACACAATATATCAACTCATTGATTCATACCATTTATTTTTTTTATTTTTTTTTGAAGCAAATTCATACCATTTATTAATGCAAAGAAAGTTCTAGCCATGAAATACTATAAAATAAGGCAAATGTTAAAGGTCATCCCTTTTTACTAAGGGCCACTAACTTAAAACTTAAAAAAAATTTACAAATCTGCCATTTTGAAAACACTAAGGGCCACCCCGCTCCTGTCAATCGAGGACTGCAGGGCTTGCCTGCAGTCCTCGATTGACAATCTTTTCTTCTTCTTTTTTTTTACCAACAATGACTGCAGTGCTTGCCTGCAGTCCAAAGTGAAGACAGGACTGCAGGCAAGGCCTGCAGTCCGCCTACCTTGACCGTGATGCCGGTAGTCCACCTAGGTATGTAGCTCCGTCTAGGTATGCAGCTCGACGCAGGGCTTGCCTGCAGTCCGCCTAGGTATGCAGCTCGACGCAGCTCCGGACGACGACCAGGTCGCATTCCCTGACCGTGATGCCGAAGCGGTAGGCCTTCGAGGCGTCGGAGGCATCGGGACCGAACGTTCGCTCGAAGGCCGTCCTGGCAGAGGAGAGGAAGTTGGCGAGGGGGCCGGAGGGGGAGTCGTAGGCGCGACGGAGGAGGGGACGGAGGTGCTCGGTGGAGTCGGTGAGCTCGGAAGTGGAGCTAATAGGGGCTTGCACGGAGGGCGTCAGGGGGACGAGGTGGAGGGAGGGGAGGTGGTTATCGGGAGGAAGATTGGGAGGCGTGGAGAGGAAGGACACGCGGTGGCCGAGGAGGGCGATGCGGGTGGCCAGCCGGACGAAAGGGGTTATGTGGCCGGCGGCGAGCCACGGGAGGACTGCGATGTGGAGCGGCATGTCAGTAGCCATTCGGCCGACCCCAAATCCAAAGCCCCCACCCACTGCGTCCGCCGAGCTCCTCCCCGAAGCAGTCCTCTTGGTGGCCCCTAGTAAACTTGTGAACTTTAGGTTGCTCTTATTAAAAAAAATACAAAGGCATGGTTGCCCTTAGTAGATGGGTTACCCTTAGTAAAAAGGGGGTGGCCTTTAACATTTGCCTAAAATAAGACTCACTCAAGTATTTTATGTGTTCTTATCTTTATATGGTCCAAAGTGTTTAGGAGGACAAGAAGGTCTAAACATTCGGATCTGCAGGTCAATATGTGTACTGGATCGGGCAGGTCCGGTCAACATCGATCTGGATCGGATCCGATCAACGGACTATTCGGTTCGGTCTGTAAGAACTCTGAATTCGAACTGGATCAGCGATTTTGGCCCGATAACTCGGCCCGGTCCAAAAAAAAAATCGTGCCGAATCAGTTTCATATATATATATATATATATATATATATATATATATATATATATATATATATATATATTTAGAAATGGATAATTGTTGTAAACTCACCTCCAATGGGACTCGAACTCCTGACCACTTGGACCGCATGCACCTCTCTTAACCACTAGACTAGTATATATATATATATATATATATATATATATATATATATATATATATATATATAACCTAATTACTCCCCAATATAGCCGTTAATGTGAACATTAGAGGAGTATTTTGCTAATTTACCACCCTCAAACAGTCATATTTCTCTTGGGAGGCGTATTTTTACCAAAATACTCCAATATTGTGGCTATTTCAATTCCATTGGAAGGATATCTTGGTAATACTTATGTAACAACTATATTTTAAGGATATTAAGGGTAATTTGGCACCACAATATATATATATATATATATATATATATATATATATATATATATATATATATATATATATATATATATATATATATATACCAATTTACCACAATAGATTTTTTTTATTCTCTTGCAATAGTAACAAGCAAACAAATTTCTGAAGACTGAAATAAACACTTTCTACAGACTAAAGTACTAACTTTCTGGAGACGAAGTACAATTTTCTGGAGGCTAAAGTACAATTTTCTAGAGGCTTCAAGTTGATCCACCACCACAAAGCTACAAAAAATTCTGGAGGCTAGTTCAAGTTTAGGTTTCAAGTAATTTTTAATATTAAAAAATAGTTTTCTTCCCTTCTTATTTTATTTTATTTTTATTTTTTCTTTCCCTCTTTCTTTTTTTGTTGGAAAATAATTCTTCCCTCTCTTCTTATTCTTTTTCTAAAAAATTTATTTATTAAATATTGATCATAATGATGCTCCTGGTTATAACCACCCCTATCACTATGTTTAAGAAGATTGTCACAATTATTATAATAGTTTTAATTATGATAATACTCATGTAGAACCTAATTTTGTGCCATAGACATAACCTTCACCTGCAGAAGTTAGAAGTATGTATACTAATGTTTCAACTAAAAAATTAGTTTTATGAGAATATTTTGATAAATTATTTGACATCGACAGTGAGGGAAATAAGTTTTAGATCCAAAAGACCAAATACCAATAGCTAGAGGTGCACAATGTAAGAAATACAAAAAATAAATCAAATAGAATAATGATGCCATTAGCACTTTAAGGAGACATAATAAAAGTTATTTTGGAAATGACACATTATATGCTAGATAAACACAGTTAAGCACGGGTCCTCAAGGATCTTCCGTATAGAATTTTACTTATTCTGCTGCTCGTAACAAAATCGAGCTAACAAAATATATTCTTTGTTATTAACAAACATTTACATTCGGTGAGAGTGAATCATATTATAATTATACAAGTACTACTCTTAATCATTGTTCTACGAAATCCTGTAGATCTACTACGAGAGTAGAAGCTGTCACAATTTTTCAAAAAGAAAAGACAGCTTTGAAAGAAAGTTTTGTATATGTTAATAAATTTTCTTAAACTTCCGATATTTGGACTAGTAAAAACAATTATCCTTTTATTTGTATCATGACATATTATTTAGATGTAAAAATAGATTTTGTGAAAAAGAATTATTTGTCTAAGTCCATTAGAACTTCCACATACGGCTCTGCAATCGATGAAGCTATTATGCAAGTTTCACATGAATATGATATTCACAATAATTTATTTTCAATTTCTTTTGATAATGCTAGTAATAGTAATTCTTTTATTAGTATTTTATAATCTCAATTTTGCCTATACTAAACGGATAACTTTTCTAAATAAGATATACATGTCATATTATTAATTTAATTGTACAAGGATGTCTTTAGTTTTTTTCAAAAAAAATTAGATAATATTAGATCATGTCTAGTTAGTTTGAACACTTTCGAAATTAGGCAAAAAGATTTTAAAACGTTATATGAAAATATGACGTGACATTTATGAGATTTGTTAAGGATGGGCCAAATAGATGGAATTCTACTTATTTAATATTGAAATATTGTATTAAATTTAGAGATGTTACTACACATTAAGTAATATTAATCCAAGTTTTGATTTTCAAGTAATTAAAAATGATTGTTTAGTTACTAGTTTAATTTATGACTTTTTAGAATTATTACAATGCTACATGTATTTTATCCGGAGTTTATTATCCAACTTCTTCTTTATTTTTAACAAAAATTATTAATATGTGTCATTTATTTGCAAAATATAGAACTTCTCCTAGTTTTGATTATGTTGTTTCTAAAATAGATTTTTTTTAAATATTGGCATGAAATACCTTTTTTATATTGTTTGGATATAATTTTTAATCCAAAAATTAAATTAGAGGGTGTATTTATATTGTTAGATGATTATCAGAACAATATGAATATTGAGGTTGGCAGCTTAAAAGCGAAAATTAAAGAAAAATAAAATTTCTAATTACTTTATATGAAAAAAAAAGTTGTATCAAGCCGACCTGATATAAACGCTTAATATAGTAGCAGCTCTAATATAATGTCTACGTTACCTCATGCTAAGAGTATAATACAAATAAAGAAACAAAAATAATCTTCCCTACCAACTTAAGAATTATCCTTATATTTAAATTCTTATGTTGACGATGATGATGATTCTGGATAGTATTTTTTTAATTTTAGAATGGTGGAAAAGATTAGAAAAAACTTAACCTATACTTTCTTCTTTAGCATGTGATCTCTAATGGTCTCGGTGATCATGGTAGCATCAGAATCTTGTTTTAGTGCACGTTCAAGAATGCTAAGCAATAAGAGGAGTAGGATATTGTGTCACGACCCGCTCCCGAATAATTGGATATTGTTGGGAAAGAAGCGCGAAAACCTTTCTCCAAACCGGAGAGTACCTGCGAGAGGACCGAGCAAACAACGCACGAACCCAAAAACAAGCACACAAAAACAACCACGCAGACACAGAGAATTTTTGACATGGAAACCCTTGCGGGAAAAACCACGGGACGATCGGAGTCCAACCCTGAGAAGCCTCCACTAATGGAATAGAAGAAATACACCCTCTACAAACTCCTCCCGATCCAAATCGGATCCCCACAACACTCAGAGATAAGAACAATGATTACAAGGCTACGAAGAGCGAGAACGACGAGTAGAGATTACCCGAAACACGATCCCCTTCGAAAACGACCTTCAATCCTCCGTCTTCTTCTCCGAAGTTGCAATGGCACTCTTGCCTCCTTCTCTCTCAAACTTGTGTTCTGTTGCGCTTGTGAATTAGGGTTGAGAAAACTCAATATATCTCCCTAATCCCGCAACCAACCTGGACCGTTGGATTAGATCCAATGATGAAAACTCATCCAGAAATCCGCTTCAGCCCCCGACACACAGAGTTCGGCCAGAACTCTGTGTGGGGCAACCAGCACCTACTAGCAAAACCCTGGAACGGCCAGACCGAGTTCGGCCCGAACTCGCCATGGGACCGAGTTCGGCCCGAACTCGGATCCCCTGCTTCCAGCAGCTCCAGCAGCAACAGCAGCAGCTCCACGTCCACTTTCCGAGCTTCTTCGACACACGAACGACGCTCGTCGCACTCCGGGGCTTTCTCCACATAGGTTGGGAACCCCACCCACTCCAACAAATCTCCCCCTTCACAACTATGGGGAGGACATCGTCATCCCGACGATCTGCCTGCAGTACTCAAACTTTCCCCTTGGTAGAATCTTCGTGAACATATCAGCTCCGTTGTCATCTGTATGCACCTTCTCAAGCTCCGCGTCCTTCTTCTCAACCACATCCCGAATTCAATGATACCGAGTCTTGATGTGCTTGGACCGGCTATGAAACGTCTGATTCTTCACAAGATGGATAGCACTCTGACTGTCGCAAAGCAAAGTATACTGCTCTTGCTTCAGTCCTATTTCCTATAACAGCTTCTTTATCCACAACAGCTCCTTGCAAGCCTCCGTCGCCGCAATGTATTCTGCCTCCGTCGTCGACAAGGCAACACACTTCTGCAACCGCGACTGCCACGACACTGCTCCTCCCGCAAACATCATCACGTAGCCTGAAGTCGATCGCCTCGTGTCTACATCTCCAGCCATATCAGCGTCGGTATACCCAACCAGCTTCGGCTCGTCACCACCAAAGGAAAGTCTCCAACCAGCAGTGCCCTGAAGATATCGTAGAATCCACTTGACCGCACTCCAGTGTACCCTTCCAGGATTTGAAAGATACCTGCTAACCGTACCAACTGCATGAGCAATATCTGGCCTCGTACACACCATGGCATACATAAGGCTTCCCACAGCTGAAGCATATGGAACCCGCTCCATATCTTCCTTTTCGTCCTCGGTAGATGGACACTGCTCCTCAGTGAACTTAAAGTAAGCCGCGAGGGGGGAACTCACTTTCTTCGACCCGTCCATCCCGAAACGCTGAAGTACCCGGTGAATGTACTTCGTTTGGGACAAGTGTAGCAGCTTGGACTCTCTCTCTCGGCTGATCTCCATCCCAAGAATAGTCTTCGCTGCGCCCAAATCCTTCATAGAGAAGGCCGCGCCCAGTTGGCGCTTCAACTCCGCTATCCTAGTGGCATTCCGATCCACTAATAGCATATCATCAACATAGAGCAACAAAATGATGAAATCATCATCGGCAAAATACCTCACAAATGCACAATGGTCCGACGTCGTCCGTGCATAACCATGCTCCCCCATAAACGACTCGAACTTCCTGTACCACTGCCTCGGAGCCTGCTTCAGACCATACAAGCTCTTTCTCAACCGGCAGACCAAATGTGACTTGCCCTTCTCACAGAATCCCTCCGGCTGCTCCATATACAACTCCTCCTCAAGATCACCGTGGAGGAACGCCGTCTTCACGTCCATCTGCTCGACCTCCAAGTCGAAACTGGCTGCTAATGCTAGCACCACCCGAATAGACGAATGCTTGACGACAGGCAAAAAGATTTCATCATAATCCACGCCTTTCCGCTGACCGTAGCCCTTGACTACCAGCCTCGCTTTGTATCGAGGGCGAGTAGCATCATCCGTCTGCTTCACTCTGAACACCCATCGATTCTTCAAAGCCTTCTTGCCCTTTGGCAAACGCACCAGATCATAAGTAGAATTGGTGTGCAAGGAACTCATCTCCTCCTGCATAGCCACCATCCACTCCTGCCTGTGTTCGTCTTCCATAGCCTCTGCAAAACTTTCGGGCTCTCCCCCGTCAGTCAAAAGCACATACTCATCCGGCGAGTATCTCGTAGATGGTCGACGATCCCTGTTGCTCCTTCTCAGTGGAGCCACTGGTGCTGGCTGTATACCGACAGCCTCCTCCCCTTCAGGAACTACTTCTCCGGCATGCTCATCCTCCTGAGGGACACCCTGACTACCATCAGCAGGCTGATGATCAAGGTTGGGAGCAACTCCATGTACCAGCTCCCCCATAACTGGATCCTCTGTGATGTCCTCTGGAAACTGCTCGAAGCGAAATGACTCTAACTCAGGCAATTCCTCAGCCTCAGAAGGCGTCTCGGAATCCTGAGTGTTGGTCATGGTCTGATCCTCGACGAACACCACGTCCCTACTTCTGTAGAGCTTTCCTTCCACTGGGTCGTAGAGTCTATAGCCAAACTCATCCCGACCATAGCCGACAAAGACGCATCGCCTCGTCTTCGGCTCAAGTTTGGTCCTCTCGTCCTTCGGTACATGCACGAAGGCTTTACAACAAAACGCCCGCAGGTGACTGTATGACGGCTCCTTGCCGTACCATACTTTGTCAGGCACATCACCCTGCAAAGGAGCACTAGGAGACAAATTAATAATATAAGCAGCTGTGAGAAGAGCCTCACCCCAATAACTGCCCGGCAAGTTTGCTTCTGACAGCAAACACCGCACCCTCTCCATCAGTGTCCTGTTCATGCGCTCCACTACACCATTGAGCTGAGGTGTCTTTGGCGGAGTCTTCTGGTGTCGTATCCCTTGCTCTCTGCAATACGCATCAAAGGGACCGATGTATTCGCCGCCATTGTCGGACCGAACACACAACAACTTCTTGCCCGTCTCCCTTTCAACGGAGGCCTGAAACTCCTTGAAAGTAGGCAGCACCTGATCCTTGGTCTTTAAGGCATAGACCCAAACCTTCCTGGAACAGTCATCAATAAAAGTCACAAAGTAAGAAGCACCACCAAGAGATTTTACCTTCATAGGACCGCAGACATCCGAGTGAATCAACTCGAGCAACGCCGGCTTCCTCGAACTTGGGTGACTCTGGAAAGACACCCTATTTTGCTTCCCAGCCAAACAGTGCGTGCATTTCTCCAACTTTGTAGACTTGAGCCCCGGAATCACTTTCCTATTCACCAAGTAGCTCATCCCCTTCTCGCTGATATGGCCGAGCCGCCTGTGCCATAACTCGGTAGACGCGTCATTGACTGCGTTCACCTCATGTGTCCCCTCTGCGCTCCCCTCCATATAGTAGAGACCGGACTTCTTGCTTCCTCTAGCAATCACCATCGAACCTCTGGAAAGCTTCCACTGACTATTCCCGAAGAGACTGAAGAATCCCTCGTCATCCAACCTTCCAACCGACACCAGGTTGAAACGGATATCAAGGACATGACGAACATCCTTGAGAACAAGAACCGCACCCGTCTTCGTTCTCAAATGCACATCTCCAATGGCAACCGCCTTCAACACATCTCCGTTGCCCATCTTCAACACGCCATAGTCGCCTGTCGTGTAAGTGGCAAACAGTGCCCTATTGTGAGATACATGTGCTGAAGCCCCTGAGTCCACCAGCCAAGAATTGTCATCGCAGGCGAGGTTAGTAATGACCTCATCACCTACGACGATCACATCGCCTCCATGCACCGAGGCCGCCGCTGTAGTGTTCTCTTCTTGCTTCCCCTTGTCGCCCTTCTTCTCCTTCTTCCAAGCGAAACAATTCCGCTTGATATGGCCCTTCTTACCGCAATGATAACACTCTGAGTCCTCGTACCGACCCTTGGACTTCCCCCTGCTCTTGTCTCTGCCACCACCTGGACCCCTGCTTTTGCCCCTTCCGCGGCTCTCTGAAACAAGTGCCTCTGAGTGGTGGGATGTGGATGAAGTGCCCTGAGAACGTCTCCGCATCTCTTCATTCAACACCCCGCTCTTGGCAAACTCCAGACTGACCACGCCCTCGGGAGCAGAAGCGATCATAGATACTCGTACGGTCTCCCACGAGTCTGGCAAGGTACACAGCAGCCACAGTCCCTGAACTTCGTCGTCGAACTTGACTCCCATAGAAGATAGCTGGTCAACCATGCCCTGGAACTCACTCAAGTGATCCGTAATAGACGCCCCATCCTTGTACCGCAGACCCATCATCGTTCGGATCAGGAACAACTTGTTTACCCCGGTCTTCTTCGCATACAAGGATTCCAGCTTATCCCACAACGTCTTCGCGTGCTCAATATTGGCAACGTGGTTGTACACGTTCTCATCAACAAACTGCCGTATGTACCCACACACCTGTATGTGCTCGAACTTCCAGTCCTCCTCGGATTTATCACTGGGCTTCTCGGTTGCAAACACAGGTAGATGCAGCTTCTTGACAAATAGCAAATCCTTCATCTTGCTCCACCAATAATGATAGTTTGTGCCATTAAGGTTCACCATGCGCACCGGCTTCGCGTCCATCTCTCCTCTCTGGTTCCTCTGTCAACTTCTGACACCCTTTGAACCCAAAGCTTTGATACCACTCTGTTGGGAAAGAAGCGCGGAAACCTTTCTCCAAACCGGAGAGTACCTGCGAGAGGACCGAGCAAACAATGCACGAACCCAAAAACAAGTACACAAAAACAACCACGCAGACACAGAGAATTTTTGACGTGGAAACCCTTGCGGGAAAAACCACGGGACGATCGGAGTCCAACCCTGAGAAGCCTCCACTAATGGAATAGAAGAAATACACCCTCTACAAACTCCTCCCGATCCAAATCGGATCCCCACAACACTCAGAGATAAGAACAATGATTACAAGGCTACGAAGAGCGAGAACGACGAGTAGAGATTACCCGAAACACGATCCCCTTCGAAAACGACCTTCAATCCTCCGTCTTCTTTTCCGAAGTTGCAATGGCACTCTTGCCTCCTTCTCTCTCAAACTTGTGTTCTGTTGCGCTTGTGAATTAGGGTTGAGAAAACTCAATATATCTCCCTAATCCCGCAACCAACCTGGACCGTTGGATTAGATCCAATGATGAAAACTCATCCAGAAATCTGCTTCAGCCCCCGACACACAGAGTTCGGCCAGAACCCTGTGTGGGGCAACCAGCACCTACTGGCCAAACCCTGGAACGGCCAGACCGAGTTCGGCCCGAACTCGCCATGGGACCGAGTTCGGCCTGAACTCGGATCCCCTGCTTCCAGCAGCTCCAGCAGCAACAGCAGCAGCTCCACGTCCACTTCCCGAGCTTCTTCGACACACGAACGGCGCTCGTCGCACTCCGGGGCTTTCTCCACATAGGTTGGGAACCCCACCCACTCCAACAGATATGAGCCAGACACGCCTAGCCTATATTGTGGACTCAACGTAGTAAGCTGTACTATGTATCTAAGAAACTCAAGTAATATTATAAAGAAACATCACAACATCTAATCCATCCCACAGTACATCACAATACACCACCACAGGACCAGCAAATATTACACCTCTTACACTAAATCGGAGACAAATCCGGATACAGAATATGAAGGTGATAGTCTAATCTACAAATTCCACATCATACAACATCAAAATAGAGTCTACTAAGTAAATCTAGAGATGGAACTAAGCTACATCTCTGCAACTCCTAAGTCCTGAGTGGTATCATCCTGCTCAACCACGGCCCCGGGCTGCTGCCCATAGTAGGTATCACATATGGCCTCAAGCTCACCGGCAACATATCTAGTCAGGAGCGGAGCAAAGTACAATATACAATAATGAAACAAGTACATCATGTGAACAAGTAGTAAGACGATGAACATGATGAACATGGAAAGTAAATGAACAATCTAAACTTAATATGAAACACGTATCAAAAGATCCTGACATGTTATTTGAACTAGAATATGTGACCGGCTGGATCAAGATCATGAATAAAAACAAGTAATAGTGGGCTTAAATCCTACGTGCACAGGTATGAGACTTAAGCTATCAACATGAATCCTAAGTTGGACTTTGGTCACATATCTGTAGTATTTTTTCTTGTAACGCCCATAGTTCGTATTACGTATTTTGGTATACGTGTATGTATTTTGACTCATATTGCATGTCTCATTGCATGGTTTATTTTGGCATTTCATTTGCTTTTTGGTTCGGTTTGCTTGGTTCGGCTTGGTTCGGTTTTTGCATGTGGACCAACCCCACCTACCACCCACTCTCTTTCTTTATAAGCCACCAATCCCTTTCTCTTTTCTCATTCACTTCTTCATTTATTTCTTCTTCTTCATCCATTAACTCTCTCCACCTACCAAGAGAGGCTTAGGCAAGTGCAATTTGTTTCATGGAGGAACTCAATTTTTGTTGTTCCATTTTCTTCCTCACGAGATTCTAAGACACTTTAGTACTTAGCATATTTAATTTCCATGGTTCATTTCATGTAGATCTAAGCTTGTTGCATTTCTGGATTTCTTGGGTTTTGATCTATCAAGCTTTATTATTTTTAAGTTTTGATGGTTCTATGTTGTAGAGAATTTTATTCTGCCCTGTTTTGACCTATAGAAGCCCAGATTTTGACCTTAAATAAAGGATTAATGGAGCCTGGAAGCAATGGCTTTCACGGTTCTTCTTCTCAGAAAAGTTGGAGAAGATGAACAGTGCTTGACCGCATGGCCTTTTTATGCGGCAATTCTCCGAGCCGCATGGCTCTTGGCAGTGCTTGCCGCATGAGTCTGTCCCCTCCTGGCCACATGAGTCTGTCCCCTCCTGGCCGCATGAGTCTGTCCCTTCCTGGCCGCATGAGCCCGTTCCCTTCTGGCCGCATGAGCCCGTTCCCTCCTGGCCGCATGAGTCTGTTCTCCTTAGCCGCATGACCCTGTTTCTCCTTAGCCGCATGATCATGTTTCTCATTAGCCGCATAACCCTGTTCTTATTGCCGCATGACCTTGTTTCTCCAAGCCGCATGGCTCTTCCCACAGCCTTTGTCCCTTTTTATTATTCTGGTTGTTATACTTATGCTTATGTCTCACGACCCTCTGTGTAACGTGGGTCCCTTGATGGAATGCTTGCACTATGTTAATTCTGAACATGTTTCATGAACACGATAGTGGCCCGTTGTGACACACTCACGACAAGAATGATTGACAAGTAACATGGCATGATAGTGGCCCATCGTGGCACACTCTTGTTTAGTAAACCTGATATGATATACCTCAATATGCTGTTGCGACAGCTAGCACGACATGACAAGAATGAATGGCCTGGACACCGTGGGCGATTGTGTTTGTACAAATGAACCAGTATTGTCTTGTATCATGTCTAGGACGGGGTCCCCTGAGTACCACGGTCAGGGGTACCTACTGAAATTGGCTAAGGCTAATAACTTGAATAATCTAGTAGTCATGAAGAGATTTTCCAACTATAGGCAATCCCGTTATCTGGGCATCCCATCATAGGATTTGTAGCCTGCCGTCGAGTAGGGCACATTTCCAACACACTGTCATATGTTGCACCCTTCAAGCTATTTAAGGGTATATGCGTTTCTTGGACAATGTACCCACATGAATTCAACCCCTAATTGCGTCTGGATAACCTGGATGGTCTGCAGGGCTTGTGGCTGTTGGAATAATCTCATTGCATCTTGCTATTGACTAGGCCTGTGATAACCCTAGTTAGTTAAAGTATCAAGCCATACTTATTGCTTGGCCGTGAATGTTGGATAGAGTCTAAGCCTTGTCTTGTCCCAGTACTTGGTTACTTCAGTAACATGATTGCTTAGGTTTACCTTGTCAATAACTGATCGAAATAACTTCTCATCTCTTGATATTTATTACCTTATTTAGATTTCATGTCTTAATTATCTTCTTATTTTATGTTCTGATATGCTGGTTTTAGTTCTTAAGTGAAGCCTCCTTTGTGGCACTTTCTCTTTCTGGGATCTGACACAGTTAGTTTTGCGTGACCAGATACCGGAGCAGCTCCAGAGGATCTCCCTACCTTTCAGCCAGATGGTGACCACCAAGCGTAACCCTGGCAACGAGTGGGTTTTATTTTTTTCTTCCACTCTATTGTAAAAATATTCTTTTGAGACGTTTAGCCGACGAGCACGTGTTAGCTCGATTGCACTTTACTTACTGTCTGCCTACGGGCTGTATCATGATTAACAAATCCATGGATTGATTATGTATGACTGAAACTCTTACTAGTCTTCACATTTTGTATGACTAGCTTCATGATCATCCAAATATGTAATGTATGGGATGCCTTACTATTGTATATTTGGTGCTCTGACATATTGTAACTGTTATTACTTGCTTAAGATTGAGACAATAGGCTCGTTCATGACTATAAGAGACTGATGGCTTATACAACCGTGACCGTATAGCAAGGTGGGTTGCACTTCAATATACGTAGCTGGCTGTGTCCGCCTCCGCTCTCCAGTATTCTAGTTCTAGGGCGTTACATGGTTTAAGTGGTAGCCCATGCAGGTCTTATAAATCAAGATATGTGAGGTTTACTGAATAGATGTCGCAATCAGCACTCGCCCTTGATCTCTGCTCGTACCCTCTAAATTCTTGAATTCTTGACCTGATCACATGTTTGTGTCTTTGATCTGTCCTGGTCCTTCCATATTATTCCCTATGTCGTCTTCTTCAGCGGTATTGTTCCTGGTCCTACCGATCGGCAAGGCGGAGCACCTCCCGTGGGCCAACAGCAACCTGGAGATCAAGTCCAGCATTCAGGAGTAGTCTCCAGAATCATGCCTACTGGGGGTCCACTACCAAAATATGACATATTAGTGACGAAATTAGCGACGCCAACAAAAAATGTCGTCAATATTTTGCATATTAGCGATGTCCTAGAAATTCGTCGCTATACGACGGAATAAGCGACGCTTAGCGACATATTATTAAATATGTCACCATATATTAAAAATTGGCGACGGTTATCGACGTCTCATCTATATGTCGCTAACAATTTTACTTACGACACGCTGTGTTCTTTTTCCCCCTACTTGAATTTTTTTCTTCCACTCGAAATTTTCTCCCCCTCCTCGAGCTCCTCCGGCGACTCCCTCCCCCCCGGCGACCCCTACCCCCTTCCTCGTCGAGCTCCTCCTCCTCGAGCTCCTCAGGTAAGCCCTAACCTAACTCCTCCTCCTCCTCTCCCACGGACACACACATGGACACACACACACACACATACAGAGACACACACACACACATACATGGACACACAGACACACACAGACAAACACACACACACACACACACACATGGACACACTGTGTCATATTGTGGTGGACACCAGACACTATGTTGGACACGTACACATAGCCTAGATCCTTTACCAACCATTTATCTTCCATTTTAACATGTTTTTATATATCAATTTCTAAATACCCTATGTTGACTGATACCTTGTCAATTTACTGTATTTTCCAGTTTTGAAAACCCAGTTTTGACAACCAATTTAACCTAGTTTAATGCTTTAATTTATATGTTTAAAACCCTAGTGTAGTGTATCTATATCTGTGCTGACTGAGTTTCAAGTTTGGGTGATTTGGTTAGAGTTTGGGTTCTCGATTTGGGTTTGAGGTGAATGGGTCTGAAATATGTTATAGGAGTATGTAATTTTGTGTGAAATGAACTGATTTTCTTTCCTATTTGACTAAACACAGTAAATCCCCTCACTGTCCAGATTGGACTGACCCATAGTTCATATCACTCACTCACTCACTCACTCTTGCCTAGGAACACACACACATATAGCCTAATACAAGCATGTTAGCCTCCCTCATATACACATACATGTGACTGTCACATGTAACAGTCAACACACTCACCCCACATTCACATGTGCATGTACACACACCACCCACTCTCTACTTCTCTCTCTATATAAGTTTGATAGATGGTATTGTATACATATATACATAACTATATCATGTAACTCATATGTGATATAGGCATATAGCCTATGTTAGAGTGTCTAAATATATGAATGCATAAAAGTTACCTTGTCTTGTAATATAGGCATATATGTATGCCTATATATATATATTGTATATATATATCTATATAGATATTACTTGTGTGTATGAGATAGCTTGAGTTGACTTTGATCATTATTGGTACTTGAATTATAGGTTAGGCTTGTATAGCCTTGAATGGTGTGTGCTAGCTAGTATGGGCTAGTTAGGGCCTAGAATGGTGGCATTGACTAGTTTGACCATAGTTGACCTAGTTTGACTACTAGATTTGACCAGAGTTGACCAAGAGTTGACTTTGGCCTAGTTTGACCAAGGAGTCCAAGATATTGACTTAGTCAACTCAACTTCACCTAGTTTGACTAGTTACTGCACTGAACATGTATGTCCATCTTTGCAGAATTATTTCCAAATGGATATGAATTACTACTTGTGAAATCGTTCATGGATGTACAATCGTCGTCCTGATGATATGTGTGTGTGTGGGATGAATACATAGCGGGAGTAGAGCAGTTCTTGCAGTTTGCTAAGGCGTTCCCTCAGTACATAGACGGCACCAAAATTAAGTATCCGTGTGTGAAATGTCATAACATAAAATATTATCCAGAAGTGGAAGTGACATATCATTTATACTCGAAGGATTTTACGCCTAATTACTATCAGTGGACCGCACACGAAGAAATTGTGTCTTTAGCATCAGAGCCGGAGCCTTATGTTGAGCCGTATATGCATGCGGGACCTAATTTTGTTTCAGATAATCATGCATACGACGACGGGTGCGTGAACATGGTTTTTGACGCTGCGGGGCCTAGTTTCGTTCATGATGCAACTGAGGAGGCACCGAATGTCGATGCTGCACAGTTCATGAAGTTGCTGGAGAATGCAAGGACTCCATTGTATCCTGGTTGTGAGGATCATTCACCGTTGTAGGTGGTTACAAGACTGTTGAGCATTAAGTCAGATTTTAACATGTCGCAAGAATGCTATATCTGAGTGTTGGAGTTGATTATAGAGATCTTGTCGGCAGGTGCTAAGTTACCTAAAGACTTCTGTCAGTCTAAGAGGATGGTGAGATCGCTCTGGATGGGATACGAGAAAATCGATTCTTGTCGCAATGGGTGCATGTTGTACTACAAAGACGACAAGGACGCAGATGTGTGCAGATTTTGTGGTGCTGATCGCTATAAGACAACTAGTACAGAAAGGTCTACCGGTGCAAGAAGACCGACCGATTCAATGCACTACTTGCCTTTAACGTCGCGGTTGCAAAGATTATTTATGGTGAAAGAGACGGCCGAAAATATGAGTTGGCACATGCGAGAACAAATTGAAGGAGTGTTGGATCACCCATCCGATGGAGAAGCGTCGAAGCACTTTGATCGAGTATATCCTGATTTTGCTTCAGATCTGCGTAATGTCAGGTTGGGGCTATCTTCTGACGGTTTTACTCATTTTTGTCTTTCAGAATCCCAGTATTCGTGCTGGCCTGTGATTGTCACTCCGTATAACCTATCGCCTTGGATGTGCATGAAGACTCAGTACATGTTTCTAACTGTTATAATTCCTGGTCCGAACAATCCTACGAGAAACATTGATGTGTACTTACAGCCTTTGATAGATGAGTTGAATCAGTTATGGGAAGTAGGCGCTAACACGTATGATGTTTCCAGGAAGCAGAATTTTCAGATTAAGGCAACCCTTATGTGGACCATCAACGACTTTTCGGCGTATAGAATGTTATCTGGATGGAGCACTCATGGCCGTCTCTTATATCCATATTGCATGGACTGTGCTAAGGCTTTCCGCTTGAAACACGAAAGAAAACCGTACTTCTTTGATTGTCATCGGCAATTTCTACCAAAAGATCATCCGTTCAGAAGGAACAGAAATGCATTTCGTGCCGACGTTGTAGAGAAGGGTGATCCACCGCCAAGGTGGTGCGAAGCCACGATATAGGAGGAGGTTAGAGATTTTCCAAGTGCTATCGAAGATCCTACAACTGGGTACAAGTGCGATGGATTTGGTAGAGATCATAACTGGACAAAGAGGAGCATATTGTGGGATCTGCCATATTGGAGTACCAATTTGATCAGACATAATCTTGATGTCATGCATATTGAGAAGAATGTGTTTGATAACATAATTAATACTGTGATGGACGTAAAAAGAAAAACGAAAGACAATCCCAAGGCCAGGTTGGACTTAGAAGAAATATGCAAACGCCCTGCGTTGCATTAGATAGAGGAGAATGGAAAACAGTTCCTGCCGAAGTCAATTTTCTTACTGGACAAAGAGGATAAAGTGAGACTTTGTCGGTGGATCCAGGGCCTAAAATTTCCAGACAGATATGTGTCAAATCTGAAAAGATGTGTCGATCCGAAGGAAAACAAATTGACGGGTATGAAGAGCCACGATTGTCACGTATTCATGGAGAGGTTAATTCCAATTGCATTTCGGAAATTCTTACCGCAGGCAGTTTGGGATCCATTGACGGAGCTTAGCATATTCTTCAGGGATCTTTGTTCTAAGAAATTGCTCGTTGATCATCTAGAAAAGCAAGAGAAGGACATTGCGGTAACAATGTGCAAGCTAGAGTGGGTGTTTCCTCCTGGATTTTTCGACTCTATGGAGCATTTTCCGATTCATCTATCCTATGAGGTACGTGTTGGTGGACCCGTCGAATATCGATGGATGTACCCGTTCGAACGATATTTGAATCACCTAAAAAGAATGGTGAAAAATAAGGCACGGGTCGAGGGTTCTATTTGTGAAGCCTATGTTCTCGAGGAGATTACAAACTTTTATTCGATGTATTTCAAGCCTCATGTTGCAACTAATAGAACGAGAGCTTCCAAAAACGACGACGGAGATCATGAATGTAATGAAACAATACTGAAGGTATTCAATGCTCCAGGAAAGCCATCGGGTATAATGATGAAGAGATATCTGAACGATGATGAGCTAAGGGCTGCTCAGGTGTATGTATTACTCAACTGCGACGATGATGAAGTAGAGAAGCTGGAGGGATAAGTAATTAATACGTCTACATTATTTTAATAGTATTGATTATTATACTATTATATTAATTGAACGATATTGTTTTCAGCATATTTAATGATGATGTGAGGTCAGGTAGGCCACACATAACAGAAGAAGAACTAGAACAAGAAATGAGGCATTATTTTCTATCATGGTTGAGTGCATATATAAGACTTGAGAACTCTGTAATTACCTTTCTGTATATGCACTTGAGAATGAGCTTAATTTATTTTTTCGTGGTATTTAGGTCAATCGTCCATACACAAGATTTGAGAATGAGTCTATTAGAACGCTAGACAAGAAACCAATTTATGCTACAAAAATATGGCTAGGCTACTGTGTTAATGGGTTTAGGTTCAAGTCAACAACTTGCCCGATCAGAGACAACTTTGTGGATCTCGATTCTACCAAAAATAGCTGTTTGTGTATCAGATCTTCGAAATATAAAGATGTTGATGCGGGCAACGATTTCTATAGCATCCTACGGGAGATTGTGGAGCTGACATATAGTTATGGAATAGAGCCTGCTAAGATTGTGTTATTCAGGTGTGATTGGTTCGATCCGATTGAAGGTCAAGGATGGAAAGTAGACAAGCACGGTCTTGTAGATGTAAACTATCAGCGTCGATATCAAGCCTATGAACCATTTGTCCTATCAAGTCAGGCTCAGCTCATGTACTTCATAAGTTATCCTAAACGGGGAACAACAAGGTCGAACTGGTGGGCAGTATGCAAGACCAAAGCTAGAAATACCTTTGAGGTTGACGATATAGTTTATCAAGAGGATGAACTAACTCTTGTAACAAATATTATAGAAGTGGACACGACGAAAGTTCCTCATTACACATCTAATTGTGTAGAAGAAGTAGAATTATCTGAAGAGGAAGATGCAGATGAAAGTAAAGATATAGAGGAGGAGGAAGAAGAAGAAGAAGAAGAAGAAGAAGAAGAAGAAGAAGAAGAAGAGCTAAACGAACTAGATAAATTTTCAGAAGAGGATTAAATCTGTACGTTTGTTTTATCATCATATTTCACACTTTAGTGACACTTTTATCATATAAATATGTGACACTTTAGTGACACTTTTATCTGTGACTATGATATTTTTCAAAAATCTATGATGTCTATCATATAAATATGTATATATGTTTTATTGTCATATGTTATTATCAGGTATGACTAGACCAGGAGGAGGACGACGCGGAGGATATTATATTAGGCAGTCCCGTCTGCCTCGGGCTGGGGATGCAGATTCCGTACCCTCATCCTCATCTTCGAGTACGCCAGTGTACCGTTCTGTTCCCGGTCCATTACCGAAACAGAGCAGTTCCAGCAGGCTGGCGACTCCTCCCTCGTCGTACAGCATTCCTGATCCCGCGTCCAGCATTCCTCCCGCATCCAGCATTCCTCCTGCCGACGGCTCCATGGGGAGAGCCGATGTCGAGCATATAGAGGACGGCAATCAGAATGATCCTGCCCAGACAGGAGGTGAGAGCGACCATCCATGCGCTCTCCTGGACGAGACGCGTCTGGAGATTTGGACGGACGGGCCTACGAAGTAAGTTAATTAGCCTCCTGCAGTACAGAGACAGCTGGGGTTATTTCTGAGGCAGAACTATGGTGGGCCTTGGATTAACTACTCAAATGCTCTCGTAGATAGGAAGGCCTTTTGGTTGGCCCACTTCAAGGTAAAAAATTTGTTTATTTTTAAATTTTAATAATCATTTGTGTATATTATATAACTTTTCTATTTTACTTCTTATAGAGGACCTATTTATATCCACCATACCGGGCGACGAAGATCGAGGCCCAATTTTCTGCCGTCGCAGGCAAGCTCATCCGTGATGCGATCCACGACTAGAAGTCTTGTGATCGCTCCGGAAAGCCGATCCATGGTTGGATCACGCTAGAGCAATGGACTGCGACGAAGGCTAGATTCGGCGAGGCCAGGTATCATGAACAGTCTGACAAGGCCAAGGTGGCGCGGTCGAGCGCCAGTAAGTGGTATGGTGGCTCCATTCCGATGACGGAGCATTTTTGTCGTTTGGTACGTTTCCAATGACCGATATTATTTTATATATAGTTGGATAGAATATTTAATACTAATAATAGATAATATATTTTAACAGGTAAAAAAGGGTAAGGACCCCAACATGGTGACCGTCTTCCTGGTCACCCATCGGCGGGCTGGAGAGTTCATTGACGAGAGGGCGACGCAGGCATATGTACGTTCTATTCTTTATATTTATTTACTATAATTTAGAAAACAGAAAAATAGATATCAATATAGACTTTAGCAAACACTTAGACGTTGGCAAACATTATTCAAGGCCGAGTTTCTTCGGCTACAAGAGGAGGTGGCTGCTGCTGCTAGTACGCCAGCAGAGGAAGGGGCTGGTACTTCCTCCCAGCCGCCTACAGCTCCATCGCAGTACGACCTCTGGATGACCGTCGTTGGTGGTCTTCAGAAGGGTACATATTACGATACGGGATCCTACGGTGCCTATTTGGCTTTAGAGTCATCCCGGGCCCCCTCTGTCAGTGCGCAGTCTCCAGGTTCGCAGGCGTCATCATGAACTCAGGATATTAGTCGTCAGATCGACGAGCTACGTCACGAGTTACAGCACTAGATTTTTGATCACCATACCACAGAGCGATGATCCGACGATCCGATGATCACCGGACGATTTGATGCGGTCGAGCGCAGTATACAGGAGCTGATGAGTCTGCAGCAGGCTACAGCTGCCATCTTGCACACGCTTACCGAGTCTACATAGCGCACAGAGCATAGACAGTTCGAGCTGGAGGGATCGTAGAGGACCATGTCTGCCTCACTCACTCAGGTACAAACTTCGATTGAGGAGAGTACTCAGAGGATGGTGAGTACCCTTGCTGCGAATGGTGAGCGACTGCGAGAGCTGGAGCAGATACGTTCTTCCGGTCCATCGACGGTGCTGACTCCAGACATTCTATTGCCTCCTACTACCCCTACGGTGCAGCTCACACAAGATCAATATGAGTACATGCTATCGCAGATGTGCGGCAGGGGTCCTCAGTGATCCAGTAGATTTTTTTTATCATCTTTGTATGTATTGGCCCTATGGGCCCATTGACCGTTCTGTACACTGATTTTCATTCTTATTTGCCCTCCATTGTGGACATGTATGTTTGTTGGATATTTACTTTGTGATATTTACTTTGTTGGTATTTTTATTGAGTACATGTATGATATTTACTTGGACATGTATGTTTGTGATATCTAGGACGGGGATGACAAATATACCTACGCTGGGTTATAAGCGATGATCTGAAATACAAAGGAGGTGCTGCCCAATTTTTAAAAAAATATGTATGGTATTTTTGTGATGATGTGTGTCTGTGTAAAGACAGACACACAGCATAACAAAAATACCAAACATATTTTTTTAAAAAATTTTCATAATATCTGTGACGTATAGCGACGTTCTACGATGTATAGCGACGTATCCAGACGTCGCTAATTAGCACCATCACGTCGCTATCCGTCGCCCAATAGCTGACGTGGCAGAGAGTTGACGTCGCTAATTTGCTCGCCGTATGTCGCTAAACTGCTGACGTGGCAGGCATGCCATGTCATCACATAAAAAGAAATAACGTCGCTACGTAGTCGCACGACGTCGCTAATTTGGCGATATTCAAATACGTCGCCCTACGTCGCTAAATTTACGACGACCCAGCGACATTGGGGGTGACGTCGCACACAGCGACGGAGGGCGACGAATTTGTCATCTGCGACTAGCTTTTTTGTGACCTTTATTTTTCGTCGCTAAAGTCATCGCTAATTATGTTTAACGACGTATTTTCCTTAATTAGCGACGTATCTAGACGTCGCTAATTTGCCTTATTTTAGTAGTGGTCAAGATACACCAGTTCAGCCAGTCCAGCCTGCAGAGCCTGATGATGGCACCTTGGTGGGTCTCATCAGGACATTACTAGCATCTCAAGATCGTCGGGGTGACGTCCTGTACCAGACAGTACAAGATGCTATGAACAGAAGCGGTCATCAAGGGAACCAGGTAGCCAACAGCTTCAAGAGTTTGAACCCTCCCTTCTTCGATGGTAGTGAGGATACGATTGCCGCTGATACCTGGCTTACTTGGCTGCAGGATACAAAAGTGATTCTAGAAGCGACAAAGATGCCTAAAAATGAGAAGGTGGCGGTAGTACGACTACAGTTATTGGATCTTGCCCGCAGCTGGTGGACGGCACAGGCCGTTGGATTAGTGGCACCTGTTGTGTGGGCAGTATTTCGAGAAAGATTCTAGACCAAGTACTTCAATGCTGTAGCTCGGTACGATCTACAGATAAGGTTCACCAATCTGAAGTAGATGGGTAGGACGTTCGACAGATATGCGGTCGAGTTTTCGAGACTTAGTCGGTTTGCTCCTACCTTAGTAGCGACCGAGTTCGACAGAGCCCAGCGGTTCCAACAGGGGCTCAATCTAGAGATTTTATTGGCAGTGGAGTAGTTTGAGTATTAGACTTTTGATGCAGTATTGAGAGCAGCCAGGAGGCACGAGTATACCTTCCAGAGGATCGTGGACAGGACCGGAGGTCTGAAGTGATCTCGTGGCACATGAATCAGTCTTCAGTACCAGCCCCGGCAGCTAGGGCTTTGATAATTGGAACTTCGAGGCGGGCGGCTTCAGTGACGTCGGTTCAACATTCAACCCGGACGAACCCTCAGCAGCAGAAGCAGAAGCACTCTTCCATAGTGGGATGTGCACATTGTGGGAAGCTAGGACATGTGGTGGCAGAATGTCGCAGGGCACAGGGATTGTGCCTGGCTTATGGGACAGCAGATCACAAGATAGGATCCTGCCCGAATAGGGGTAGTTCATCATCGTCCAACTTTACTAGTCCTTCGGTGAGAGGACCAGCACCAGTCCAGCAACAACAACAGTATCAGCCTCAGAGGCCATTACCGACGCAGGCACAAGCCTTCCAGCAGTAATACCCCCAGCAATATGCACAAGCCCAAGCCCTGATTCAAAGCAGACAGAGAGGTTTTCAGCAGAGGGGACCCGTACCCACATGACATGGTCAGGCGATGGCGATAACCGTAGAAGAAGGATTGGCACCAGGTAAGGTAGTGGCAGGTACTATTCTCGTCAACTCATTCCCAGTATCAGCGTTATTTAATTCTGGTGCATCGTATTCATTCATGTCTGCATGATTTGCAACACGGATAGGAATGGAGCTCGAGTCATTATCAGTAAGGCTCAATATACTTACTGGTAACGGTATTGTGGGAGTAGATAGAGTATTTTCCTTGTGACGGATCGTAGTTAGCGGTAGAGAGTTCTCCGCTAGATTGATAGAGTTCCCAATGACCGATTATGATATGGTCTTAGGGATGGATTGGTAAAGGAACCAGTATGCTAGGATAGACTGCCATGTTGGCAAGGTTGTTTTTAGTATTTCAGGCGAGCCAGAGTTTTCTTTTTTCCGAGGCAAAGTTGAACCTTCTCCTCCAGTATTGTGGATGGCAGTAGCAGCAGTACAGTTATCCCGGATAGTCGAGGAGTTTTTAGATATTTTTCCAGAAGAGCTTCCAGGAATGCCGCCAGAGCGAAAGATCGAGTTTACTATCGACTTGATCCCAGGGACAGCCCAGTGTCGGAGAGAGTCTATAGGATGGCGCCGTCAGAGTTAGAGATATTGTACAAGATGATTGAAGAACTCAGGACCAAGGGATTCATTCGTGCAAGTGGATCGCCTTGGGGAGCCCCGATGCTTCTTGTGAAAAAGAAGGATTGTACGTCCAGATTATGTGTAGATTATCGTACCTTGAACTCAGTGACAATCAAGAACGGATATCCTCTTCCGAGGATAGATGACTTATTTGATCAACTCAAGGGGGCAGCAGTATTCTTAAAGATTGACTTACGGTCAGGATACCATCATATCAGAGTCAGAGAGCAGGACATCTCGAAGACAGCTTTCAGATCTAGATATGGGCATTGGGAGTTCCTTGTTATGTCATTAGAGCAACCAATGCGTCGGCTGTATTCATGGACCTTATGAATCGCATCTTTATACCTTATTTGGATCAGTTCGTGATTGTGTTCATAGACGACATCCTGGTCTACAGCAAGAGTGAAGTGGAGCATGAGCAGCATCTCAGAATTGTCCTCCAGATTCTCAGAGAGCACCAGTTGTACACGAAGTTTAGTAAATACGAGTTCTGGCTCGATCGTATTTCATAGTTGGGTCATATCATCACCAGAGGAAGAGTAGAAGTGGATCCCTAGAAGATCGTGGCTATCGAGACAAGGCCAGTACCTAGCACAGTTGCAAAGTTTGCAGTTTTCTTGGCTTGGCCGGCTACTACCGGCGATTTGTTTCAGACTTTGCTCGGATTTCAGCGCCATTGACCCAGTTAACCCGCAAGGATGTGCAGTTTGCTTAGACAGAAGAATGTCAAAATTCTTTTGAGAAGTTGAAGCGAGGTTTGATGACGGCACCCATTCTCACGCTTCCAGATGGGACCGGAGGATTCTCAGTGTATTGTGATGCTTCAGGCAGAGGTTTGGGATGTGTTTTGATGCAGCATGGGAAGGTAATAGTTTATGCATCATGTCAACTTCGTGATCATAAGAGAAATTATCCAACCCATGACTTGGAGTTAGCAGTAGTAGTGTTTGCACTTAAGCTTTGGAGACACTACTTATATGAAGATAGAGTGGAGATTTTTACCGACCACAAGAGCCTGAAGTATATGTTTACTCAGAAGGATCTTAACATGCGTCAGAAAAGATGGCTAGAGCTGCTTGTGGATTATGACATCAACCTGCAGTATCATCCTGGGAAGGACAATGTTGTTGCAGATGCATTGAGCAGGAGAGCTGGAGTTTATTTTCTAACAGCACAACCAGAGTTATTAGCAGATCTTCAGAAGATGGGTATAGAAGTTGTCCTTTCTACTAATGTGGCATTGATAGCCAGTCTACAAGTTCAGTCTACTATAGTCGAGAGGATCCGGATGGCACAGTCAACAGATTCCAAGCTTCCACGACTCAGAGCAGAGTGTGAGGTAGGACGACCGCCAGAGTTACGCATTCATGAAGATGGTACACTTCGACAGGGTAAGCGTCTTTGTGTACCCACTGGAGATATCAGACAAAAAGTTATGGCAGAATCTCACAGTTTGTATTATTCCATTCATCTCGGTGGCACGAAGATGTACCGTGATATCTGTCAGCACTTTTGGTAGAATGGCATAAAGAGGGAGATAGCCCGGTTTGTCTCTCGGTGTTTGGTTTGCCAATAAGTTAAAGTTGAGCATCAGAGATCGGCTGGACTTCTTCAGCCCTTGCCGATTCCAGAATGGAAGTGGAAGCATATAACCATAGATTTCATGACTGGATTACCTAGGTCCCGGCCGGTAAAGATGCTATTTGGGTTATTATAGACAGGCTCACGAAGGTGGCTCACTTTCTTCCGTTCAGAGTTGGTCAGTCAACGGCTCAGCTAGCAGAGATGTACCTCAGGCAGATCGTCAGATTTCATGGTGTACCAGTCAGTATCACCTCGGACCGAGATTCAAGATTTACGTCACACTTTTGGCACAGTTTGCAAGAGAGTTTGGAAACTCACCTCCAGTTCAGCTCAGCTTATCATCTGCAGAAAAATGGTCAGTCAGAGCGTACCATACAAACCTTGGAAGATATGTTGAGATCTTATACACTCGACTTTGGTGGTTCGTGGGAGGATCACCTGCACCTGGTGGAGTTCTCGTACAACAACAGTTTCCTAACCAGTATCCAGATGGCACCGTTCGAGGCACTATATGGTAGGAAGTGCAGATCCCGCTAGCATAGAACGATATTAGAGAGAGGTAGATGCTCGGTCCAAAAATAATTACTCAGAAAGTTGAGGTGGTCAGAAGTTCAGAGATCATCTTCGCATCGTACAAGATCGCCAGTACCATTGGGTCGATTCTCATTAGCGCCACCTTGAATTTTCTGTCGGCGACCACGTATTCCTTAGGATCTCGCCTAACCATGGTGTCATTCATTTTGGCGTACGGGGAAAGCTTAGTCCTAGGTATATAGGGTCGTTCGATATCCTCGAGCGAGTAGGTGATGTGTCCTATCGTCTCGCTCTTCCGCCATCGCTAAGTGAGGTACATGACGTGTTCCATGTATCCCAACTATGACGGTATATCCCGAACCCGAGCCATATCCTGGACCATTCAGAATTGGTTGTTGGTACCAACCTTTCGTATGAGGAGAGGCCCGTGTCTATATTGGACCGGAGAGAGAAGATACTCAAGAACAAGATAATTAGTTTAGTCCGTGTTGCTTGGGGTCATCACTCTCTAGGCGAGTCAACGTGGGAGCATGAAGATGATATCCGATTACGATATCCTGACCTGTCGCGATATCCTGACCTGTTTGACTCGTAAGGTATAATGTCTTTCTTATGCCTTATGCTCTCAATTCCTTGCTTGAATGAATGATTGCATGGTGGACTGCTTAGTATAGATTGTCTGTGATTAGGATAGCTTGTCCTTGCCTCTCTAGCCTCTTAATTAAATTCTGAGGACGAAATTCTTTTAAGGTGGGTAGAGTTGTAACGCCCGTAGTTCGTATTACGTATTTTGGAATATGTGTACGTATTTTGACTCATATTGCATGTCTCATTGCATGGTTTATTTTGGCATTTCATTTGCTTGGTTCGGCTTGGTTCGGTTTTTGCATGTGGACCAACCCCACCTACCACCCACTCTCTTCCTTTATAAGCCACCAACCCTTTTCTCTCTCCTCATTCACTTCTTTATTTACTTCTTCTTCTTCCTCCATTAACTCTCTCCATCTACCAAGAGAGGCTTAGGCAAGTGCAACTTGTTTTATGGAGGAACTCAATTTTTGTTGTTCTATTTTCTTCCTCACGAGATTCTAAGACACTTTAGTACTTACCATATTTAATTTCTATGGTTCATTTAATGTAGATCTAAGCTTGTTGTATTTCTAGATTTCTTGAGTTTTGATCTATCATGCTTATTATTTTCAAGTTTTGATGGTTCCATGTTGTAGAGAATTTTATTATGCCCCGTTTTGACCTATAGAAGTTTGGATTTTTACCTTAAATAAAGGATTAATGGAGCCTAGAAGCAATGGCTTTCACGGTTCTTCTTCTCAGAAAAGTTAGAGAAGATGAGCAGTGCTTGACCGCATGGCCTTTTATGCAGAAATTCTCCGAGCCGCATGGCTTTTGGCAGTGCTTGCCGTATGAGTCTGTCCCCTCCTGGCCGCATGAGTCTGTCCCCTCCTGGCCGCATGAGTCTGTTCCCTTCTGGTCGTATGAGTCAGTCCCCTCCTGGCCGCATGAGCTCGTTCCCTCCTGGCCACATGAGTTTGTTCTCCTTAGCCGTATGACCCTGTTTCTCCTTAGCCGTATGACCCTGTTTCTCATTAGCCGCATAACCCTGTTCTTATTTCTGTATGACCATGTTTCCCCGAGCTGCATGGCTCTTCCTACAGCCTTTGCCCCTTATTATTATTCTGGTTGTTATATTTATGCTTATGTCTTACGACCCTCTGTGTAACTTGGGTCCCTTGATGGAATGCTTGTACCATGTTAATTCTGAACATGTTTTATGAACACGACAGTAGCTCGTTGTGGCGCACTCATGACAAGAATGATTGACAAGTAATATGGCATGATAGTGGCCCGTCGTAGCGCACTCTAGATAAGTAAACCTGACATGATATACCTCGATATGCTGTTGCGACAGCTAGCACGATATGACAAAAATGAATGGCCTGGACACCGTGGGCGATTGTGTTTGTACAAATGAACCAGTATTGTCTTGCATCATATCTATGACGGGGACCCTTGAGTACCACGGTCAGGGGTACCTACTGAAATTGGCTAAGGCTAATAACTAGAATAATCCAGTAGTCATGAAGAGATTTCCCAGCTACAGGCTATCCCGTTATCTGGGCGCCCCATCACAGGATTTGTAGCCTGCCGTCGAGTTGGACAAATTTCCAGCACATTGTCATGTGCCGCACCCTTCAAGCTACTTAAGGGTACATATGTTTCTTGGACGATGTACCCACATGAATTCAACCCCTAATTGCGTCTGGATAACCTGGATGGTCTGCAGGGCTTGTGACTGTTGGAATAATCTCATTGCATCTTGCTAGTGACTAGGACTGTGATAACCCTAGTTAGTAAAAGTATCAAGCCGTACTTATTGCTTGGCCGTGAATGTTGGATGGAGTCTAAGCTTTGTCCTGTCCCAGTACCTGGTTACTTCAGTAACATGATTGCTTAGGTTTACCTTGTCAATAACTGATCGAAATAACTTCTCATCTCTTGATATTTATTGCCCTATTTAGATTTCATGTCTTAATTATCTTCTTATTTTATGTTCTGATATGCTGGTTTTAGTTCTTAAGTAAAGCCTTCTTTGTGACACTTGCTCTTTTTGGGATCTGACCTAGCTGGTTTTGCGTGACCAGATACCGGAGCAGCTCCAAGGATCTTCCTACCTTCCAGCCAGATGGTGACCATCAGGCGTAATCCTGGCAACGAGTGAGTTTTATTTTGCTCTCCCACTCTATTGTAAAAATATTCTTTTGAGGCGTTTAGCCGACGAGCACGTGTTAGCTCGATTGCACTTTACTTACTGTCTGCCTACGGGCTTGTAGCATGATTAACAAATCCTAGGGTTGATCATGTATGACTGAAACTCTTGCTAGTCTTAATATTTTGTATGACTAGCTTCATGATCATCCAAATATGTAATGTATGGGACGCCTTAATATTGTATATTTGGTGCTCTGACATCTTGTAACTGTTATTACTTGCTTGAGATTGGGACAATATGCTCGTTCATGACCATAAGAGACTGATGGCTTGTAGTTAAACCCTCATCTATCTAGACAGCCGTGAACGCATAGCGTGGTGGGTTGCACTTCAATATACGTAGCTAGCTGTGTCCGCCCCCGCTCTCCAGTATTCTGGTTCTGGGGTGTTACATCTCTCCCCAGATATAAGTAAAGATCATGAACCAGAATAATAGACCAAGTCGTGTAACAATGTGTGTCCAATATGAAAAGAACATGTCATGAAGTAAATGAGTCAAAATCATAGAAGTACTTGCCTTGCTCTGGAAGATCAGTAATAGAAAATGATAAATCTCTAGGTCCACCAAGCATAGGTAAAAGTTGGTTAGGTAAAGACATTAGCTAGCTTAACTTATCTATAAAACTAACTAGCTAATTACTCTTTAGAATAATACTAATTAATTATAATTAAATATTACTAACTATACTATCTTAGCTAGATAAAGAATGGGTTACATTTCAGGCAATACATTCAAAATATTCATATAGAACAATAATAATTAAATATAGATACTACTCACCTATCATAGTACATTTATAATATGAATTAGGTAAAATCTAGACTATTTATTATCAAAAAGTATAACTAAGGAAATTTATTGATAAATTGCCAATAATAGTTAATCAGTAACTTAACCCTATAAGCCCATAATTGAATACCAATTTATTACTAAGGCCCAAATAAGTTGCTACTTTTAACAACCCAACAGCATTTATACAACTGTTCATCCAAGCTTAATAATAAGCATCGGCCAACCCAGCAAAACTAAGCTTCTAAATTCCATAATAATCTGGCCTGTTAGGACAAATGATCTTACTGGACCATGCTATCCCAATGGCTGGCCCATCAGCAATCCTTTAGGCTGTATTTAAAAAACTTATTTATAAGAAAAACTACTGATCTTTAATCAGGTCCAAATATATTAATGAACCTTCGAATTCATCTCCAAAAACCCAACGCCAAACCCAGTTCCCTGGGCATGACTCACAGCTACAGCCGACCTTCTTTCAGTGCCAAACCAACATTTGAATCGAGTACTGCTACATACTCTTTCCCACACCCAAATAACCATTCAAAGTTTAGTAAAACTACATATAGAACCAAATCATATACAAACTTAAACTCAACAAAATTATTTATACAAAACCTAAGCCCAGCAGAAGAACTCAACCCTGCTATAGTGAGTTCAAACTCTCCATTTCTGCCACATCTACACTTCAGTCTATCTCCTGCACACGACCCCTAATGTCAAATACAAACAATGCTGGGCATAATTAGTGCTGGACATGGCCAAATCTGGACATGAACTAAAGTTGGACACGACCAAAACTGAACACAAGCTAACCAATAATTCCCCATAACCTGATCCAGTCCAGTACTCTCATCAATTTTAGGTACGAAACAATGTGTTCTCCAACATTAAGAAGAGTATAATATTACCTGAGTATAGAGGACTTGATCTGGAGTGAAGACACGATCTCTAGAAGTCGGACATAGACTCCTCGTATCTAGACGTAGCTGGGATCATGTTGAGACATTTCAACGAACATATTCAATGCACAAAGGAAAATTAGATCTTTAGAGGAATTGGCATTTGCTCTTTAAGGAAAAATCGAGGAAATCATCAAGAAAGTTCAATAAAATCAAAGGATCTCGGACCCATATACTTACAAGTAATGTTGATGTCAAACAATCTGCTACGATCTCGAATTGATCAATCGTTCTTCTAATTCAACATCCTGTTCGAATCTTCTCCCTGAAAAGAAAACCAGAATCCAACCAATCATCAAGAACACTTCAACAACACTCCTTCCAGATCGAAACAAAACTGGAATCAAGACTTACCTTGATTGTCGACACAAGATTGCAACGATGAAGTTTTAGTGGCAGACATCATGCAGGATAAAGAATCTGTTGGACCATTGGTCATGGTCAAACCTGATTTTAATAATTGATCAAACTCTGTCTCGATATACAGAGCTACTCAGATGTTTACTCAAGTCGTTTTGGATACTTAGACACTGATCAAGATCGGATATCTACTCAGTTCAAGACCGAAGCTATGTTTGCCACTCGAGTCTGTATTTCTTTATGTAATATAATTTTTACTTTTATTGAGTATAGGAATACATTGTACACCGATTCGTACTGGCAAATATGCTATCCAAAATTATTTTTCAAAAATGACCTATGTTTTTGAAAAACATCCCTTATTTACAAAAGCTTCTGAAGGATTTTTAAAAAACCAAAAAATTACTTTTAAAAACCCTGACCAACCCTGACAGAACTCGGCCCAAGTTCGGCCAGAGTTCGGCCAGAGTTCGGTTAGTGGCCGTTTGATTTTTGAACGTTTAAAAAACTTGGTCTCCCTTCAATTGCGGATTGTTACATAGAGTTCTGTCCAAATTCTGCCCGAATTCTGCAGAGTTCTGCCTTTGGAAAAACTATAAATAGAGAAGAATTCTGATCATTTAAAATCACTCATTCACTTTCATCTCTTCTCTTCTAAGCTTACGTTTCTTTCCAAAGAGTTCTAAAATGCTTTTATTTTCAAATCCCAAGCAAGTTACAATTCTCTAGTCAATTTGTCGGTACGGTGCAGTCTAGAAGATTTTAGAGAAATTATAATCAAAGGTTTGATTGAAGAAAGACTCTTCAAAATTGAAGTTGGTCGAGTTCTTCGTATCAAAGCTCGCGTCTGTAGAAGTTGCAAGGACTTCGTATAAAAACTTGCAGGATTTTCCAATAGTGGATTCAAATGGAAGCTAGAGTTTCTCCGACTGGACTAATCCTCACAAGAGGAAAACCTGTATACATCACTGTGTTTGCGTTTGCCTTCTGATCTCATTTCTTTTACAGTTATTGTTTTGTGATTATTGATTTAATTCTGTGATCTTACTGCTAATAAGTTTTTATTAACAATATTCTGCTGCCTACTCTATTCACCCCCCCCTCTAGAGTATTCTGTTTTACGACTTCGTTTCTACAATTCGTATCAGAGCAGGTTATACAGGTAAAGCAAGGTAAAATTACAGTTATATTCAATTATTCTTAATTGCTATATAAATCACAGTATAACACATGGCAACTGTGAAATTCACAAGTGAAGGCCAAGCCACAAACAGACCTCTACTGTTTGACAGGACAAACTATATTTACTGGGAAACACAGATGAGTTTCTTCTTAAAATCTCTTGATTTTGACTTTTGGTCTATAGTTATTGATAGCTACAAAAAGCCTCCTCGTATTACTATTAAGAGAGTTTTAGTTGATAAATCCCATGATAAATATACTAAGGATGATAAAAAAAGGCCAGTCTTGACGCACGTGCTATTAACGCTTTATTTTGTGCTTTAGACAGAACTGAGTTTAATAGGGTGTCGACTTGCACAACATCGAATGAAGTGTGGAAACTTCTCGAAGTAACCCATGAAGGAACAACACAAGTCAAGGAGTCAAAGATCAGCAGACTTACTCAAGAGTACGAGGCATTCAAGATGAAGCCAAATGAATCCGTCACTCAGATATTTATGAGATTCCTAGATATTATAAATCATTTGTCTTCATTAGGCAAGGAATATAGTAACCATGAGAAAATTTGCAAACTTCTACGAGCTCTCACGAAGAACTGGATTCCAAAGGCTACAACAATCATTGAAGGAAACGACCTCTCAATAATGTCTCTGGAAACACTCATGGGTAAGATACTCACTCACGTGTTGGAACTTCAAGACTTTGAAGATGCTGCACCAAAGGAGAAGTCAGAGAAGTCGATCGCTTTCAAGGCTCAACATAGAAGAACTGTCAAAGATGATTCTGACGACAGCGACTCTGACTCTGAAGATCAAGCTCTTCTGGTAAAAAAATTTAAGAAGTTTATGAGATTCAACAGAAGAACAAAAGATAGCAACAGCAACAACAACGAGGAAGATCTTATTTTCTACGGATGTAAAAAAAGAACATATGAAGAAAGATTATCCAACAGCATCATCATCAACAAGAAAAAGCAGCAAATATGACAAAGGCTACCTGAAAAGATCTACATCAAGGAAGTACGCCAATACAAGCATATGGCATGAGAGCAAAGCCAGCGACTCAGAAGACGAACAATCAGATGATGCTACAAATGTATGCTTGATGGCTTGCGATCAGGTAACCACTAATCCTCTGTTTGATCCTTATGATGATTTCACCTTTGAGCAAATAGGAAAGGCTTTCAGTGACCTGTTAAATGACTACATAAAACTGCACAGTAAATATGAAACCTCTAAGAAGGTACTTAAAGAGTACAAAGGTGAGATAGAAAGACTTACCGACGAACTACCTGATGTTAGAAATAATGGTTCTTCTATTAAGTCTGGTGAGCTTTTTTTTATTAAGCTGTTGTTACACGAGACTACCAAGTTATCCGAAGAAAAAGACCAAACTATCATCCAGCTAAAAAAAGACCTATCTAAGGAGAGAAAGAGTCTCCAGTGTGCACAAGTCAGAATGGAAAGACTTACATCTGACTATACTAGATTATATGACACCTCTAAAATGTTGGAAATTAGTTTAGGAAAATGGCCTGAAGTTGTTGCTTCCTATTCTAACACATGTCAATTATCAAATAATCGGAACACACCCAAACCAAATATTGTCAGACCAAACCATACCAAACCACTGCCCAAGAAGACTAATAGGCATGCATTTTTCTATACTAAAAAACCAAAACCTACCAATCATGCACCTCACACAACTTTTAACACTCAACATGCAAAATGTTATTATTGTGGTCCCATTGGTCATATATCCTCTGCATGTAGAATCAAAAATTTAGTAGATTTAAATATTTATACATGGATACCAAAGACTAACATGTCAGGACCCTACAAGAAA
Source organism: Iris pallida (assembly GCA_029216955.1). Lineage (NCBI taxonomy): Eukaryota > Viridiplantae > Streptophyta > Magnoliopsida > Asparagales > Iridaceae > Iris > Iris pallida. The sequence goes on along the minus strand of JANAVB010000599.1, from coordinate 1,932,491 downwards.
TGGGTACCAAGAGTTTCATTTGCAAACTGTTTTGTAGGTGGGACGCCCTTTACATGCTAGAAGCAAATAGATTATTGACAGCGGTTGCTCAAGGCATATGACCGGTGATGCATCATTATTCCCAACACTGTCGAAGAAGAATAAAGAAGGATACGTCTCCTTCGATAATAATTTGAGAGGGTACATAATCGGTATCGATGACATTGGTAAGGCTCCCTACCCCGTGATTAAAGATGTTTGTCTAGTTACCGAGTTAAAACATAATCTTCTCAGAATAAGCCATTTAGCTAATCATGATTATAGCATTAACTTCGTCAAAGACAAATGTACTATAGTTGATAGCTCAACTGGCAGTATTATCTTTGAAGCTATCCGGAAATACAACATATATGTTTTCTATCTTTTAGAAGATGCTAAAAAAACAGGTAGATGCTTGATGGCCAAGAGCACTGAGAGTCAACTATGGCATATGAGACTCGGTTATGCAAACATGGACACAATTTTAATACTATCCACAAAGAAGTTGGTACGCGGCTTACCGGACATATCTTTCAAGAATGATACGGTATGTAGCGAATGTGGAAAAAACAAAGCTACCCGATCCGTCTTTAAGTCTAAGAATGTTGTAAGTACCACTAGACCTCTACAATTATTGTATATAGATTTATTTGGACCTAGTAGAATTGCTAGTCTAGGTGGTAAGTTATATGTATTTTTTATTGTAGATAATTTCTCTAGATACACGTGGGTATATTTTCTTACACGCAAGAACGATGATTTGTCAGAATTCATCACCTTTTGCAAGAAAGTATAGAATGAAAAAAGTTTCATGATTACTCGCATTCGTAGTGATCATGGCGGTGAATTTGAGGCATTTGATCACGTTGAAGAATAACTTAGTATACATGACATAATATATCGACATTACCTATTGTATTCGTCTTCATGTTGTAAGCCTCAGGGCATGATTCATTGCAATTGAGAGAGATAGAGAGAGAGATAGAGAGAGAGAGTTTGAGTGATGGTAACCTTGGCTTCAAGTCATTGTAATCTTCTATTTCTATATCAATAAAAAGAAGCATTTTTGTACCTATCTTTGTATTAATTTAATTTTTCTGCCTGGGAACTTTTGTGCGCAACTCTGACACTTACCTGTTCTATTCCCCATTTTGGTATTTGCCTATGCGATCACAACTTAGGCTCGTACGATATTACGTCCATGCGAGGACGATTAGTTTTATGAAACCGGGGCGTGACATGGTGGTATCATAGCAAGGGTTTACAACCTTGAATTTTCGATTGAATTCTTTTCAACTCTTATGTTACTTTTGTAATTGATGTCGTTGACGCTCTCTTTCAATGTTTTGCGGGATGTTCCATGCAATAAGTGTAGAATTTTCATAAATCTTACATCATTATTTTGTTGAACAAAGATAGTTTTACAGAATATCTTGTTGGCTAAGTTGAGCTGAGCATTACACATATAGGCTTATGTCAATGTTACAAGTCTTGTGATGGACCAGAATTATTTCAGACGAGGAGAAGTTGGACTCGGTTCATTGGATGTTATCTTGTTTCCTGAGTTGAGATGAGCATTACACATCTAGGCTTATGTCGATGTTACAAGTCTTGTGATGGACCAGAATTGTTTCTGACGAGAATAAGTTGGACATGATTTAAGGGATGTTCGATAGCTACCTGAGGATATACATATGGTTTAAAATCTCATTTTAAGCCATAAGTATATATATATATATATATATATATATATATATATATATATATATATATATATATATATATATATATATATATAAATATGTATATATATAGTGATATAAGAAATAGTCACTATATATTTATATAGTGATATGAGAAATAGTGATTTGGCGGCCAGGGAACGGAGGCTGGTGGAGGAGGTAAGTACGTTACGGTTAGCAGATAAAATCCAAATTGCACAACGTGCTAAATTCTCTTGGCTAAAGGATGGCGACAAATGTACCAAATTTTTCTATGATGTAGTTCGAAGACACCAACATCGAAATCAAATTTGTCATCTCATTGATCAAGATGACAGGAGGTTAATACGGATAATAAGATCCAGTCGGAGGCGGTTCGGTTTTACTCTATGTTATACAATCAAAATAATTATCAGTCGGTCTTCCCGTTACTGGTCAGCAAGAAGCTGGTTACTAATGCAGGTAATAATTTTCTTCTTGCTTCAATAATGATGGAATAGATCGAATACTTTGTCATGAAGGCGGATGCGGATAAAGCACCAGGTCCTGATGGGTTTAGTAGCAAGTTCTATAAATGCCACTGGGTTGATCTGAAGGAGTATGAGCATGAGGTGTTATGTGATTTCTTTATACATGGTCGACTGTTGCGGGATATCAATCACACTTTTCTTACTCTTGTGCCAAAAAAAGAGGTGGCAGTTGATTTGGGGGATTTTATACTGATAGCGTGTTGTAATTACATCTACAAGTTGATTACTCAGCTTATGTGCCAGGATTTTATACCGATAGCGTGTTGTAGTTACATCTACAAGTAGATTACTCAGCTTATGTGTCAGGATTTTATACCGATAGCGTGTTGTAGTTACACATACAAGTTGATTACTCAGCTTATGTGTCAGCATATGGAAAAGCAAATGTGTGAGTTGATTTCTCCTATTAAAGCGGCATTTATCATAGGCTGCTCAATTGCGGAGAATAGTCTTTTGGCGCATGAGATGATTTGGGAGTTCAACAAGCGAGGGAGGTGACAAGGCGTGTATCAAACTGGATATCATAAAAGCTTATGATATGGTAAATATGTAGTTTGTTTGTCGTATCCTGACAACTATGGGTTTTGCTGATTCTTGGGTTAGTAGAGTGCGTGAGTGCATTACGACTCCAACATTCTCTGTGACAGTAAAGGAGAAGCTATATGGTTTCATCTGGAGAAATTATGGTATGATACAAGGGGACCCTCTTTCTCCATACATGTCATGACCCGCACCTGGTATAGGGGCACGAGTGTGTAACAGCGCCCAACCTACGCCACAGAATCGGTGGTAGAACGCTATTCTAGGTCACTAACTACAACTCACGCAATGTATATATAATGTACCTATCATAGATCTTAACTCTGAATGGAGGACAAGTATAAGATATGATAATACTCAATCACAGTCTAAGCACGATAAGATATCACAGAAGTGTAAATAACTATAAGACAAAACAACAACTACTAAATAATAATATCTGAAAACAAACTCAAATACAATGTCAAAATCTCCACTTATTACAATTTAAGTTCAAACATGAAATCTAAAACAAGTCTACCAAACTAGTCTTTCGATCACTCCTGAGAATCGGGACCCAAGGTAGCTATCCCCTCCTCACAAAAGTCCTCCAGGTTCTCTGTAAAATTTTGTCAACGTATCCAGTCAGGATTGGAACGAGCACATCTCCTCAAGCAGTCCCAAATAAAAGATAAAGACTATAAAGCAGTTATAGACTATTATATTGATGAATTATGGAAAGTTTGAGACAGGTAATAAAATCGAGCAACAATTTAGAGCAAGATAAGTAAATACAGTGAATCGGGAGATCATGGCAATGAAGACTGTAAAAATAGAGCTAACTGAACTAG
>JANAVB010000599.1:1863852-1923852 GCA_029216955.1 Iris pallida | reverse complement strand
TGATTGCAATACAAGTTAATGTGCATGTGTCAAAAGTGTACAGATATGTACCAAGTGTCAGTGTCAAGTGTTAGATGCAGTGGTCTATGTGGTGTCCAATGAGTGTCAACAAGTGTGGCAGTATAGCAGTGTATCAGAGCCAATGCGCTGTGTCAAGAGTGTGCAACAATACAAGTATCAAAGATCAATATGAAACAAAGTGCAGACGTATGGGTTCGACTGCACAGGCAGTAAGATTTTGTGGGTTGTGCCACAACTCAAATGAGCCATGGTTCGAAGCCCGACTCCCATGGTCGAGGGTCACTCATTGCCCCAACCTAAAATATCGATTAGATTGTGAATTAACCAGCTATAGGCTCAGATCTAGGCCTCGTGCAGCAGGGCATGCACAGTTTAGGCCAAACTCAGGGTGTAGTATCCCTGTGTCCAAAAATACACATCAAAACATCACGAATTTAACACAGTCATTCACAAATGCAATCCACGGATCATTAGCTATCCAAAAATGTAATTACATCAGAAATTGGAGAACAAAATATCCTATGGGGCATTTCGTCAACACTTAAGGCACGTACAAATGGATTCGAATTTGAACGAAACTTAACCTAATGCTAGGGGGACCCTAAATGAATACATCTATGGAAAGAAAATAGAAATTAGAAAGGTTTAGAGGCTCTTACTAATTGGGAGTTGGAATCCCAATGAAAATTCTCTTGAAATGATCTTCCACCAAATTCAATAGTCAAATTGCTCCAAATCCCTCCTAGCTAGCCAATAAAGGCCTCTCTTCAAGGAGAAGAGTTTGCAATTGGTTTGGATGAATTTGGAATCAATTTGAGAAATGGGGGCAAATTTGGGGAAGAACACAAACTAGGGTTAGGATTTCTATGCAAGAGGGAAGAAAATGGGCTAATGTTGCTTTAAGTAGGAAAGGGTAGCTAGTAGTGGACGGCTATTGGCTGCCCTAGGGTTACGGTTTGGTGAAATTGGCTAAAAGGCCTTCCTAACATGTAATTTAAAGCCCCATAAGGGAAAGGCCCAATGTAAATTAAGGTTTAAGCTAATTAATAGGTTCTAAATGATGATCTAGCTAGATTAAAGTCTAACTTAAGTTGTCTAACAACTCTAACAAGTTTTTATGGTCATGACTAACCTCTAATCAATGTAGTTCTAATGTTTCACCTAATAAGATACTAATACAAATCATCAATTTAAATAATAATAAAATTATCAAAAAATTTACTAATTACCAAAATACCCTTGCTCTAGAATGTGGTGGTGACAGTACCTCCTTACGTTGGGGATGGAATATCTCACTTGTTTGCAAGATGCTGCGGTCCATTGAAGATGGATTACCCTAATTTATAAGCAGGTTCAACTATATGCGTCTCATTTAATTTACGTTGTTGCTTTGCTTGTCTTTCTTGTACCTTATATGGCAAGTTTTGGAATGTTATCAGACATCTTGCTGAAGTTCGATGGTCTAATCGGGTTGCACCTGAACAGAGATAAGAGCACTTATTTCTTCATGCTTATTGTCCCAATAAGGATGCTCTGGAGTCCAACTTGGGAGTGGTACGGAAGAATTACTGGTCTTGGCGTTCTACTGTCCGTTAACTATGCTCGGGAGATGGAGTGCCAAAATTTGGTAGATTATGTCCAACATAGAGTTGAAGGATGGCAAGCCTAGTGTTTGTCTTTTGGGGGCAGAATTGAGTTGCTACGCTCAGTGATTATGGCTATAACAGCATTCTGGCTATAGGCAGTACTTGTGTCGCTTTCGATAGTCCATAAAGTGGAGAAGCTTTGTTCAGACTTTATTGGCGTAGAGGAATCCATGCTCTCTCATGGGAGAGACTATGCCGACCACAAAAGGAGGGGGTTGGCCTTTGCCCTCTAAGTACTGTTCGTTGGGTGGCTGGTATGAAGTTAGTTTGGCATTTGTTATAAGGGAAAACTCTTTGGGCAAGATAGATGCAGAGCATATATCTCAGGGAAGAAATTTTAAGGAGTACTCATCCAACAATAATGAGTCAGTATGCTTCAAACACATTCTTTGACACAGGCATTTGGTCCAGCCTCTGATCTCTCGTGTGTTTAAGGATGGAGAGTCGACGGACTTGTGGTTGGATCCTTGGATCCAACACAAGAGCTAACCATAGCGCATGGGCCCTAACTTGTCTGGGCATGATTTCTGGGGGGAGACGGTGGGCTCTGTCATTCATGGAGATTCATGGAGGGTGGAGGGCTATGTACACGCCTCTATGGTTGATGGCACCGTTAAGATATCAAGATTGATATATCGCTCAGTAATGATATTTGGGTAGGGATGATACCATTGGGGGCAATTTTGTGTTTAAAGTTATATATAATCAGATTCGAGCTTCTAATGAGGAGATGGTTAATGCGGACTTTGTATGGATGAAAGGGATTACACGTAAGATGCAGCTAAGTCTGTACAAATTGATGCTTGGTTTCTTACTAACACGGGATGGGCTGTCGAGGTTTGGAGTTTGAAAGGGAGATCAATCATGTGTACTTTGCTAGCGGGGAAGGGAGTCGATGGCATATTTATTCTTTCGTTGTCCGTTAGCTAGCCTGATATGGGACAAACAGTTGAAGGTGCTTCATCTGACCGAAGGTCAGGCGGTGGATATGCTCGGCTCAATCTAGTTGTTTAGGAACTCAAGGAGTAGAGGTTCAGTTTGGTTCCATAAAGCTTGTACTAGGCTGGCATCGATAGTTTGACACATCTGGCAGGAGCGTAACTCACGTATCTTTGAGAGGATTAGTACTGTCCCTATTAGCATTTTACATAATATTGAGTTTGATGTCAAATGGATGGGATGTGGGGGGCTTCATAAATATGGGTGATGGTGTGCTCATTGTAAATATTGGTTCTTTGATGACTTAATACAATTACCATTCTTCAATATATAAATATATATGCTAATTAGTTTACAGAATATTATATATATATATATATATATAAACTCTCTCCACATGGGCGATCGAGTTTCTCCACGGGACCAAGATGAAAGGGCTAGGGTTCCGAGGAATTCCCCTCCTCCGCGGCCGTCAGACCCCCTCGCCGGTAGGGGAAAGGAAGTCGGGGAAGAAGGAGGTCAGCGGCGGCGCCCCCTCAGGCGGAGAGGGGGGGCGGGAGCGGTGGTGAGGGGGTCGGGCGGACCCCCCAGGCTGACTGCGGGAGGCAGCGCCCCCCCAGGCGGTAGGGGGATGGGAGCTCCGGTGGGGGGGTCAGGCGGACCCCCCAGGGCGGTGGCGGAGGCAGTGGGGTCGGTTTCGGGGGGTCGGGCGCACGCCCCAGGCGACCGTGACCGACATGGCTATGGGTGGTCCGACTGTGGGATCGGACGGGGTTCGAATCTTTTCGGGGGTCTCCAACGTTCCGTCTTTTGAATTCGGAGCTGGATCTGGATCTCAGGAGGGTCAGATGGAGGGAAGAGGATGGACGACGGTTATGCGTCGTCGCGTAGTGAAGTCCTGGGGAATGGTAGGTGGTGGACAGGGCCATCTTAGAGATCGCTTTACTACTGACAGACGATAAGGCAGGTCAGGGGCACGACCATCTGCACGTGGCCCTGTGGCGTCTGCGGGAAGATCGATGGGCTGGCGGCCCAAGGCGACTGCAGCGGATAAAGGGAAGAGCAATGTGGCGGATCTTGGCGGTCAGGGGTCCGGGTCTCCCCCCTGGGCTGTCTCCAGGCCACATGGAACGACTCTACGACTGACTGGAAGGTCCTGGACAGATATTTGCAAACCTATGGGACCGAGAAGTCCCACTTCGATGGAGTACGTGTCGCCGATTAAGGCAGGGAAGGGTTTTCGTGCCTCATTTCATGCGGAGGAGATAGAGAAGGTGACTGCCTACTGGAAGAATACTCTGGTTCTATACGTCCTAGGCAACAAGTCTTTTTACGGACAGATCCGGGATTATACGATACGAGTCTGGCAGCCAAAGGGCAGTATGGAGTGCTTTGCTCATGAGAACGGCTTCTACAATATAAAGTTTGGGCTTGCGGAGGATGTTGCAAGGATCCTGCAAGGCGGCCCCTGGACGTTCGACGGTCGGCTTATCATTCTAAAGGAATGGACCCAGAAAGTTAGATGTGAGAGGGAAGTGAAGTCCTTAATGCCATCCCTGTATGGATTTGCTTCCCTGAGTTCCCTGTCCGATGGAGTATCCCATTACTGATGCGTCTGGCAAAATTGGTGGGCACCCCGATCAAGGCGGATAAAGCTACTGCCTTTCGGTCGAGGTTGATGTATGCCAGGATTTTTATGGAGATTCATGCTTGGGGGAGTTACCAAAGATGAAGGAATATGAGATTCCTTCTGGAGAGGTGCTAACCCAGAAGGTAGAATATAAATGGGTTCCACCTACCTATTCTCATTGTACCTATTTTGGACATCTGGCCAGTACTTGTTCGTCGATAGGCCCTCAGGTGGAGCCTACTATTCCCCTTAGTGAGGCTCCAGACTCATCCTGTGACATAGATTCCAGAGATGACAGTGAAAAAGAGGTCTTGGTGGGAGGGGTTACCCATCCAGGGAGTGATGGCGGGATGAGCTCATTGTCTCTACACAGCTAGCCCCCACGAGTGGGGCATTGACCACTTGCCCAGGGAAGAGTAGTATGATTACCAGAGGCATGGTAGCGTCGGGGATCGAGGCGCGAGGGGGTGGCGGATCGGCTGAGGGGCAGGTTTACTGTAGGAAGCGATGTGTTGTTGGTCCGCTGAGTGACGGCCCCTCCAGGGAGGGGGCATCCTAGTGACAGAGAGGAGGTGGTGTGTGTTGACAATCCTGCCTGGGCGTTGGTGATCTCTCAGGTCGCTCCCTAGCAGGCCATTCCTACTGGGAAGGAGGAGGATCTATTAGCGTCGGATGGCACATTCCCCAGGGGCCGATCCGGGTATTTTCCAGGGGACCTATCCTCTCATTAATTAATGGCCATCATTGTCTGGAATGTGAGGGGGCCATGTTCGCTAGGTATATGGAGAAAGATTTGTGGGGTTCTTCATAAAGAAAAATGTGATATTTCTGTTCTATTAGAATCTAAGATCAAAGGTGAAAAGACTCTTGCTCGGTGGACCCCATCTCATTGGACCCAACTGCACAACCTGGCTCTGTATGACATGGCCAGGATTTGGGTTCGATGGAACTCGAAGTGTTGGGATGGTGACTTGATCTTAATGACGGAGTAGTTGATTGCCATCTCCTTCTCAAACAAGGGTAGTTTTCGGGTCTTGCTGGGGGCGGTTTACGGCCACAACGACAGAAGGAGGCGGGAGTCCCTGTGGAGTGACATCTTCCGTGTTATCGCTGCTACAGATTCATCGTCCCTTCCACTTCTTCTGATCGGGGAATTCAATGCCCTTCTGTACCGAGGAGAGAAGGTGGGCGGTCGCCCAGTTCCAGACTCTATCCTATATAATTTCCAGAGATGCCTCCTCCAGATGGGACTCCAGGGATTGTCGTGCTCAGGCTTCATTTGGACTTGGCATAACAAAGCAATCCGGAACAGGATTGTATGCCAGCTTGATCGAGCCCTGGACAATGGGGAATGGTTCTGGCATTTCCCTAATTCTTTGGCTGAGGGCCTGGCTGCTGGGACGAGCGATCATTCCCCTATCAGGGTTGGCTTCACTTCTCGGTCTACTGGGAAGTCCGGCCCTTTCAGGTATAATACAGTTGGTATCTCTCGGGGACTACCTGTAGGCTGTCTCAGAGGGGCTTACTAGCTGTCAGGAGGGGACGGCCCAGTTTCGCTTGGTACGTCGTCTCAAGGTCACGAAGAAGGCTCTTCGGAGTTGGGTGAAGGGGTTGTCCAAGTCTACTTTAGAAGATAAGGAGGCAAAGTTGCGGGCTATCCAGCAGGACATGCAATCTGACATACTTAATGGGGACCTGGCGGTAAGAGAGAATGAGCTGATCGAAGAAGTCAACATCCTGCGGCTGCAGAAGGAGATTAGCACGACTCAGCGTGCCAAATGTTCCTGGCTCAAGGACGGCGACCGTTGCTCCAAGTTCTTCTATGATGTCATCCGGACAAGACAGCATAGGAATCACATCTTCCAGCTTTTTGATGCGGATGGCAACCTGGTAGGGGCACCGACTGAGATCCTTGGCGAGGCTGTCAGGTATTATTCTGAGTTATATTTCCAGGCTGACTACCTGTCTGTGTTCCCAGAGGTTGTTACGAAGAGATTGGTGACTTCGTATGGGAATAACATTCTTCTTGCCCTGTTACTTTGGAAGAGGTGAAATTAATTATCGAGTTGGAGGATCCCAATAAGGCTCCCGGATCGGATGATTTTAGCAGTGGGTTCTACAAACGCCACTGAGACATTCTGAAGTATCGGGTCTTAGAGGTGGTATAGGAATTCTTCACCAAAGGAGAGCTTCTGAAAGAGATGAACCACACTTTCCTGACCTTGGTGCCAAAGAAGGAGGGAGCGACTTCATTGGCAGATTTCAGACCTATTGCGTGCTGTAATTATCTTTATAAGATAATTACGCACCTTATGTGCCGGCGGATGGAGGGGATCATGCAGGACTTGGTATCTCCGAATCAAGCTGCGTTCATCAAGGGGAGGTCGATCGCTGAGCACAACCTCCTCACTCATGAGATGGTGAGGAACTTTAGCAAACCCGGAGGGAAGAAAGCATGTATGAAACTAAACCTGAGGAAGGCGTATGACATGGTCAATCGGGACTTCCTCTGTCATCTGATGACCGCCATGGGTTTGGCGGGATCGATATCGAGTTCGATGATGTGTTGCCAGCAGAAATCCTTGGTATTCCAAACGAAGGTGCCCTGCTCAATGACATCACCGACTTCGACTTTCCCGAGGGCACGACTCTTGTTAGTTTCAAGAATGAGCTTTGTGCGCCAGCAAATGCTCGTCCTAGAAAGTTCAAGGCCAATAACTTGAACTTGTTTAACCACGAGTTACATCGCATCATCTATTCCACTATTCTGAAATCCACTTCGAAAGATGATGTCACGGTACTTAAGCTATCTGCCCTCTATCACATTCTTAAGGGGATTCCTTTTTCTGCCCCTAAGTAATATTTAGTATATCTCGTTATAGTACTCTTTATCATGCTTCTATATTTTTTAATATACCATGCCTGTGAACACTATAAATATTTCTTATATTTTGTTTTGTTTCTTTACTGATTATTGCTTATGCATATATTGCGGAAGAGCTTTCTCATTTGCAATTATTTTGCTAAGTGACGACGGAGGAGAAATAAGATCTAACATCTTAATCTTTTCTTTGTAAGATCACAGGAACATTTTTTTACCGAAATTCATTTTTGTCTTATCAAAGATACCAAAGATTGTATATCCGTCAAGGTTTGTCAATTATCAAAATAGGGAAGATTGTTGGCCCATTGGTCATGGTCAAACCTGATTTTAATAATTGATCAAACTCTGCCTCGATATATAGAGCTACTCAGATGTTTACTCAAGACATTTTGGACACTTGGACACTGATCAAGATCGGATATCTACTCAGTTCAAGACCGAAGCTCTGTTTGCCACTCGAGTCTGTATTTTTTATGCAATATAATTTTTACTTTTATTGAGTCTAGGAATACATTGTACACCGAGTCGTACTGGCAAATAGGCTATACAAAATCATTTTTAAAAATAACCTATGTTTTTGAAAACATCCCTTATTTACAAAAGCTTCTGAAGGATTTTAAAAAAACCCAAAAATTACTTTTAAAAATCCTGACCAACCCTGACAAAACTAGGCCCGAGTTCGGCCAGAGTTCGGCTAGTGACCGTTTGATTTTTGAACGTTTGAAAAACTTGGTCTCCCTTCAGTTGCGGATTGTTACATAGAGTTTTGTCTGAATTCTGTCTGAATTTTGCTAGAGTTCTGTCTTTGGAAAAACTATAAATATAGAAGAATTCTGATCATTTAAAATCACTCATTCACTTTCATCTCTTCTCTTCTAAGCTTACGTTTCTTTCCAAAGAGTTCTAAAAAGCTTTCATTTTCAAATCCTAAGCCAGTTACAATTCTCTAGTCAATTTGTCGGTACAGTACGGTCTAGAAGATTTCAGAGAAATTGTAATCAGAGGCTTGATTGAAGAAAGACTCTTCAAAATTGAAGTTGGTCGAGTTCTTCGTATCAAAGCTCGCGTCTATAGAACTTGCAAGGACTTCGTATGAAAACTTGCAGGATTTTCCAATAATAAATTCAACTGGAAGCTAGAGTTCTTCCGACTGGACTAGTCCTCAAAAGAGAAAAACCAGTATACATCGCTGTGTTTGTATTTGCCTTCTGATCTCATTTCTTTTACAGTTATTGTTTTGTGATTATTGATTTAATTCTGCGATCTTACTGCTAACAAGTTTTTAATTAGCAATATTTCGCTGCCTACTCTATTCACCCCCCTTTAGAGTATTCTGGTTTATGACTTCGTTTCTACAGAATCGTTGTTGGAGGGGTGATTCTTGCTTTGGAGCTGTCGAGGAGGAAATTGCCTGATCATCGTCGGGAAGATGTCGTATAATCGTCGGAGATGAAGGTCTTCACACTGCCGTCGCCAGAACAGTCGCATAGTCGCTGCCGAGATGGGATCGCCCAGTCATCGACTGCTATCAAGAAGAGATCGCCATGGTCGATCCTCCGAATTTAGGGTTTGGTGGAGGAAATCTTAAGTAAAGAGAAAGAGAAGGAAAAGGGAGTTAGAAATTGAACAAAGCCTCTTCTCTTTACAAATGGAAATTAATAGAGAGATAAAGTGAGTGAATCCTTATATAGGATTGAGACTAGATCTTTAAGAAATATCAAAAAGAATATTTTTATTACAAAAACATTTATTATATTACAAATTGGGATCAAAAGCTTGTTCGTGGGTTGTTAGGTAGTTAGAAAGAAAAGTGGAGTTTGTTAGGATTAGTTGTAGGAATATTCTAGATTTAGTTTATCCTTAATTAGTTTAGTAATTAACCATGTGACTAAAGTTTCTAGAATTATCCCACTTCCTAAATCCTAATAATTATTTAAAACAACCTTCCTTCCTTCAAAATCATAAGGATACTTTTATTAAATCAAAGAAGTAATATTCCACACAATTAAATTAAAAATAATTTTTCTAAAATTCTAAAATAGTAGGAAAAATACTAAATTTTATTAATCCCATGTGTAACTATAATGCTAAATAATTCTTTTATTGTATGTGCATTCTTGGTAGGTTTGGTATTGCAAAATCAGCAGGAACTTGGACGACATGCAAGTACATATTACCGAACTGTATAGTATTTACATGCAATTACTATATTATTATTTTTTCAGTCATACTTCATTACTTGTTGTTTCTGTTCCTGCCATTATTATTTTATCATTATATGTGCACGTAAATGGTTTCTATTTTTTATTATTGCCTGTTATATCTTGCCATGTTCTTGTATACTTCTTGAGATTGTTCTTGTCCGATCCTATGCCATATTTCCTTGACATGATTGACATGGACTTGACTTGGACTCGACATATTTGATTGACTTGACTTGACTTGTAATTTTAGGCGAGGATTTTATTATAGATGTTGACTATAATTGACCATTCTCTACTATAAGCCCCCACCGAGTTATGATAGAGACTTACTATAGGTTGTGAGCTCCCATCGAGCTGCGATCTATAGGGCCGTTAGCTCCCACTGAGTTAAGTTTTATCTCGATTTATTCGTAGTCACGTTTATTAGCACGTTTCTAGTTGGCAAGCCACATTCTTCATGTTTTCATTCTTGTACCGTGTATTCTTCAGTCTTTATTTTCTTGTGTTATTTTCTGTCTTTTCATGCGTGTTATTTACTGTCACAGTAGGCATGTTATTATGTATTTTGCTATGTCCCCTAAGGACCTGGTGATCTCTTCAGGTTAATGTTGAGCTCGCTTTATAGGCTAGATGGTGATTGATGGTTGCATCTTCAAGAATCAAGTATATATTGGTTGATATCTTCATCATATTCCTCCGGCATTATATTTAATTCTCTACTGTTGATATAGCCTAGTTTCATAAGCTTTATTTTTTTCATGAGCTTGTTCAGACAGACGTATTAAGGTATGGCCAACTTTAGTACATATTTTGATTCTTGATATTTTTATTCTTATCGAATAAATGTAATATTGTTTGATCAGCACTGGTAGAGTTGGTTCTTATTTGAGATAATATCATGTGGATTGAGATATAGTTGGACTTGCTTGTTATAATTATATTGAACCTTTAGACAACTTATACGTATTCGAGTAGGGCTAGAGTCCATATGATACGTAGCTGACATGTTTACGTATCATGGTCCTATGTATTTTAGGAATGGAGGGTTACACGCAAGCCCGATCATCACCATCCGACCAACCACTGCCAACACCACCTATGCCACTAGCGACTGCTCTTCTTGCTATAGCCAAATTCCTCTGAATAGTCTGGTTAATCATCCTACCACCGATATCCCGACCACCTCCATACATGCTCGCCCTTAGCCAGTGCTACCCTTTCCTTCACCAACTGAAAACAGTCCCGGTGGTCGTCTCCACCGCTGAACCTCCCAGAAAACCCCAACCGCAGCCACCACCTATCCTCTCTCTCGTCGAGATCCACCATCCTCCGTCAACCGAAGCCACCTGCACCTAACTCCCTGGTCATCCACCACCGCCAGCATAACCTCTCTCTCGGCACGTACGTCCCTCATCTGCATTGACCGCTCTACTGACCTGACGACGAGTGCAATTGCGACCGCATCCTGACCTCGACCGCCACCTATTTCCATCGTGGCCACCAGTTCCCTCCCAACCCTGGCAGCTTTGCCCTCCGGCGCCCGACGAATGCCCAAGCCCGTGCTTACCTGCGATCTCCACCTCGCCTCCAGATTCTGAGACTTCGCTGCCAGCATCACCTTGTGCTCCTGGTGACCACCTCACACCCAGGCGAGCGCCGCCCGACATTGCCTCCAACGTCGGTACCCTACCGATGAGCCAAACCCCTCGACGGGTTTTCTCATCTCTCTCTCCTTCTTTGCTGATTTGTGGATGAGTTGGGCCTGATAGGTTTGGACTTCAATCTTATGTAATAATTTAGATTGGTTTTTAATTTGCCTTGGGCTTAATTTAATTGGGCCTTGGGCCTGAGGCCATTGAAGAAATTCATTTTGATTTTTTTTCTATATTAGCTATAGAAATTTCTTAGTAAATTATTTAGGACTGGGCCTTTGGGTCTTAAGTCCAGAAGAACTAATAAAAATTCAATTGGGCTTAATAAAGCCATTTGTCATATGAATTTAGGATAAGAATAGGCTGGTTAGTATTTGATTTTAGATTTTGTAGTATTATAGGGCCTATATATTATATAAATAATAGGCCTCCCATATATTTAGCATTTATTAATAAACTATTTTGGGCTTTAGTTATCATATATCAAGTTTGGTCTTTATATATACATATATGTGTGTGTGTGTGTGTGTGTGTGTGTGTGTGTGTGTGTGTGTGTGTGTGTGCGCGCGTGTGTGTGTGTACTTTTGGTATGAGTTTTAGTTTTATAGAATTTATATTGAGAGTTAAATACAAATAGTTTTTGTAATGCATATATTGATACTTTTAAAATAAGGTTTTATCAAAATTTATAAGTATATTTTAAATGGGATTATGAGTATATATTCATAATATATGCGTTCTAAATAATCAAACCAACCATTCTTTTAACTGATATTGATTATCATTGCACTTAGCTAATTTGTGCATTTTTGTCTTTCGTGGGCCGTTGTGGACCCCGATATCTACATCTCGATCATCGTACCAATCTTCGATTCTGGACTTTTATGTATCAAACTGGACAATTTGGACTATTCTAAATTTAATGGAATTGTCTGTTTCATCATTTGTGATCATCTTGAGAGGTTAGCATCTAAACCTGTTCTGTATCGACACGTTCATGTCGCGCACATCGATTCCGACTTAACTGAAACAAGTAAATTACAATTATGAATTTACCTTTACATTATAAATGCTACTGTGTATGAATATTTTATATTATTCTTGTTAGTTGTTTTGACACTATGACTTATGCACATGGACGTCTTGTCTTGATTCATGATTAAACTATATACGTGTCGTGACTTGTGATTATCCAGGTTTTGATGCATGAGTCCTAGTTGTGATACGTGTTATCCATGTCATGACTTCCTGAGCAGCTACGTCGTACTTCGTGATTATCCTATTCGTGACATGTATTTATTTGTATCGTGATTCATGATTATCTGTTCTTTGAGAGTCGTGATTATATATTTCTGATTCGTCACTACAAAAAATTGTCAGATTAGCGATGTTCCAAGGCGTCGCTAAACTCGGCCAAAATGTCGCTAAACTAAATTAGCGACGTTTTCAGCGACGTTTAATAAACGACGAAAAAAAATGTGTCACTAATCGAGAAAACGTTGCAAAACGTCGCTAGGGAGACGTTCGTTAGTGACGTTTATAACGTCGCTAATTTGCGACATTATTTGCGACATTTTTAAGTGGTCGCCGATTAGCGACACATTAGCGACGTTCTTGCGACGATGTGGTGGCATCAGATTGTTTGCCACGTCAACAATTTAGCGACATTTTTAGCGAACTTTATATTCGTTGCTAAATATTAGCGACGAATATAAACGTCGCTAAAAATGTTGCTAAATTGAAAATAAAATAAAAAAAGAATCTAGAATGCAAATGTACAATCCAAAATACAGAATCTAATCCCTGGGTTCGCCGACCACTTCGGTGGAACACTCAACACCGGCCCGCACAATACAATCCAGAATAGACCAAAAATAATTGGTCGTCTCCTCAAGCCTCTCGGAACATCACAATATGCATCACACATCACACAAACAAATATACATCACAATATGCATCACACAGCAAGCTATACCAATATACTTCACGCACAAGAAAATAAATATCCATCATAATATCCAAAATGAGATATATCCATCAAAACAAATATCCATCACAATATCCAGATGAGATATATCCATCAAAACAAATCTAGTCAATATATGTATCTACTTTCGTCTATGCTGGGGCAGATAGAACTCCCTCAGCCAGCGCGCATAAGTAGGATCCGCGACAGCCAGATCAATATCCAGAGGAGATGGATGACTGGAACTCCCGGCGAAACTGTCCTGTGGTGCCACCTCCTCCTTCATAGCTCCTTCGGCTTTAGGAATTACTTCTGGAGCAGCTCTCTCGGTAGAACTGCCCTCTGGAGCTGGAGTCACCTCCTCATTTACAGCCATATGTGCCTCCGTCAAGCGAGATCCTCGGGTCTTAGGTGCCATCTGTGAGAACGGGTGCCATCTCGTTTGAGTACATTTTCGAAAGCAGATAAAATACAGAAAATCTGATTTTTTGCCATGTGTGAGAACGGATGGCTCAAAACACAACCAAAAATTCATTCTAGCTTACATTAGTGTGAATCATCTATGTTCTGTACATATGGTGTAGTATATGTTCTTATCGTATCTAGTATCTGAAGAATGTAACAGAATCAAGATAAACTCACATAATGTAATACTAAGACATCATCTAGTACTATATAAGATATAGTGATAGGTTGTCATATCATCATTGCCGAGGGATGAGGGTCGAAGGACAGTCAACTTTATCTACGGCTACATAGTTTCTGTCTCGCCAGTCGAATGGCTGCAGGGACTATGTCCTGATCACCATGTCGTAGTCCAATACAATCCAGAGATTGACACAGTACTAATTCATATATGTAGTCCAACACAAATAGTCTAATACAAAAACAACCCAATACAAATAGTCCAATACAAATAAGTACTAATAGCTAATGAGAACCACGCAGCTCACGCAAACGCTCAGTGATACAATCACGCAACCACCTCGCATAAGTGGGATCGACGGCGGCAGGTGAGATGTAGTCCATTGCAAGTGCTAGATGAATAGAACTCCCGGTCTCACTAGCTACCGGTGCTGGATGAATAGAACTCCCGGTCTCACTAGCTACCGGTGCCACTTCCTTCTTAACAGTAGGAGGAGCCACCTCAGCATTCACTATTTCCCTCAAACGACGTGCCGTTCCTCGGGTCATGGGTGCCATCTGGTAAGATTGATATTCATAAATAATATAATTGTAACATAAGCAAGCTAACTAAAAGGAACCATCATCTCGTTTGAGTACATTTTCGAAAGCAGATAAAATACAAAAAATTCAATTTTTTGCCAAGTGTGAGAACGGATGGCTCAGAACACAACCCAAAATTCATTCTAGCATACATTAGTGTGAATCATCTATGTTCTATATATATGGTGTAGCATATGTTCTTATCGTATCTAGTATCTGAAGAATGTAACAGAATCAAGATGAACTCACATAATGTAATACTAAGACATCATCTACTACTATATAAGATATAGTGATAGGTTGTCATATCATCATTGCCAAGGGATGAGGGTCAGAGGACAGTCAACTTTATCTATGGCTACATAGTTTCTGCTTCGCCAGTCGAATGGCTGTAGGGACAATGTCCTGATCACCATGTCGTACCATAGTTTCTGCCTCGCTAGTCGAATGGCTGCAGGAACTATATGTCCCGATCACCATGTTACCAATTAACCAACCAACAAAACTACTTGTTACAAATATCGGCACTATCGGTGTGTTCGAATCGGAGTATCACATTTTTCGGTATCAGAAAACAAATAATTATTACTAAATTATCAAATTTTTTGGCACTATCGATGGCCTGACCAAGCCCCCTCCCCCCCTATACCACCCCTAACCCTAACCCGAACCCTAACCCTCCTCTCCCCCTGTTCCCCTCCCCCACCCCCCCCGTTCCCCTCCCCCCCACCTACACATACCCACCCCTAACACGAACCCTAACCCACCCCTCCGCTCCTACTTCCCTGCCCCAGCCGCCCCTACCCCCCCGCTCCCCTCCCACAGTCGCCTCCACACCCACTGCTCCCCTTTTCCAGCCGCCCCCACCCCCCTGCTCTCCTCCCCCAGCCGCCCCCACCCCCACTGCTCCCCTCCCCCAGCCGCCCCCACCCCCTGTTCCCCTCCTCCAACCGCCCCCACCCCCCGTGCTTCCCTCCTCCAGCCGCCCCCACCCCCCCTCCGCTCCCCTCCCACCCACCCACACATACCCACCTCTAACCCGAACCCTAACCCTAACCCTAGCTCCCCTCCACCAGTCGTCGTCGTCCCCCTGCCCCACCCCCTCCCAGCTACCCCCCACTCACCCCCAACCACCCGCATCCCCCCTGTCCCTCCCCCCGAGCCACCCGCACCCCCAACCACCAACAACCAAAATAGCCGGAGATAGAGGGAGGGAGGGGAAAGTCACGTACCTGAGAGAGAGGAGAGTCGCCGGAGAGAGTAAGAGCGCCAGAGGGGGGAGGAGAGAGAGTGAGAGAATAAAATTAGGGAAATGAATCGTTAGGGAGGAATATAATTAGAATTTAGCAACGCTAATACTACCGTCGCTAATTTAGTCGCTATTAGCGACGTCAGAGCGACGTTTTGCGACGACTAGCTCATGTAATTAATATACGTCGTTGTTATGTCGCTTATTTCGTCGCTAATAGCAACTATTAGTGACATTTCAATAAAGCGTCTCTAATGAACACAATTTAGTGACGTTAATCGAACGTCGCTAAATTTATGTCGCCAATTGAGCAGATTTTAGTAGTGCATGATTATCTATTTTTTTGCTTGATATGAGGGAGGTTGGGCGGGAGAATACACTTGTAGACATGTGGTCAACCCCATTTCCCTATTTGATTCGACATATAGCAGTTGTACGCCTCACGTACGGCATACCAGGTTGCCTAGCCCCCACATGTCTAACCTTGTATTCTAAGGTCACACGATATTACTGTTCTTGTCAAATCTTGATTTTTTGTGATCATCTAGTTTACTTGCTTGCTTGTTGTTACTTCCATGTTTCTAGTTATTCTTATTACTTGTTTTCATTATACGATGTTCATTACTTGCTAGTCTATTTTTTATGTACATTTCTCATAATGATAGATTTATATATGTATGGTTACTTTTATGGCTGTAACAGTAATTGCTCCAATCCTGACTGAATCCATTGACAATTTTAGGTATGATGTGGACTTGTACCCTATATTCCTGATAAGGCAAGTAAGAGTTTGGTGGCAATCCCTTGAGGGATTTTGTTACGATTTCCATGTTTAGTTTTTATACCGTCTGTAGTTTACTTTCCTTAGTGCTTGACCGGTTTTGTCTCCGGAACATTACTTGGCTTGTAGGCTTGTATATGAAATTGTGGATTTTAGATTTGTGACTTTAGATGACTTAGTAGTACGTATTGGATTTATCTTTCCTTATTTATATCTTCCTTAGCATTCTGTGATTTGAGTACATATTGATATTTTAGGACTTGTATTGAGTCTTGAGGTCTAAATAGCGCACTGTCGTCGATACCGCAGCGTAGGCTGGGCGTGCGCACGAGCTCGTACTCAAAAAT
The DNA here is from genome assembly GCA_029216955.1 of Iris pallida. Classification (NCBI taxonomy): domain Eukaryota; kingdom Viridiplantae; phylum Streptophyta; class Magnoliopsida; order Asparagales; family Iridaceae; genus Iris; species Iris pallida. Next base: position 1,907,306 of record JANAVB010000599.1, on the reverse strand, counting down.
TCGAGAATGGGTCATGACATAATAGTTGCTAGCTTTACATGTTTATTTAGTGTTGATTTAGGTGAGTTCGGTTATGACCGCTCACCAATACGTAATATGTATTGACCCACGTTTGTGGGCATCCTCAGGTAGCGAGAGACATGAGGATATTCAGAGGGACTAAAAGCTCGTCCAATCCAATGGAGCCTTGTTCGATGCCGTGAAATTTCCAGTGCTAGAGTAGTAGTTTCTTTTGAAGGTGTTTTATCTTTTATTTTTAGTAAAAGGATATAATGTATAGACATTATGGCTATTTTGTGATACCAAAAGAGATGTAAGCCAAGTATGATATTTTGAGTTGGCTAGCAAGAGTACCTTGTAATCATGTTCAAATTATCAATAAAGAAGTTATTTTGTTCCTATACCAAATATTATAATTTGGTTTTCTGTATTTAAATTTCATTGCTTATTTATGTAGTCAGTCTATTTTATTGTTGTGCAAGACCATGCCTTGTACAAGTGCAACTTAGGCTTCTACAACATAATGTACAGTGGCGACTTTATGATCCTTTAGGATTGTGGCGTGACAAATACAGGTTACTAACCACCACCCTAACTCATGGTTGAGGCAAGGACAGATATGATCACCTCTCCCTTAATATTGTTATGAATACCAACGGCCACAATTTGAACACCCTTAAATATATATATGTCGAATTCGTTCATGCCATACGTGCCAAACTGAAGCAATGAGGTGAATCCTAGCTCAACGATAAGTAAGAGGTCCTTGCCATTTGACAAGTGAATCTCCCGATCACCTCCTAAACACCAACAAAATTCTCTTAAGGAGGCCCAACTTACCTCTTTGATGTTGCCAGATTGTCCAAGTCATCGAACGTTAGAAGAATAAATGGTCCTAACTTTTTGTATTACTACCGCACATAACACATAGATGTTCTTCTATATGAATCCCAAACTATGTAAGGCATGTTGTATTCTTAAGTTGGAAAAAAAACTTTAGTCCCACACCGGCTTGACACTTATACCTAGGAGTCCTTATGTTACTTTCTCTCCTTTGCTCACTTATGAATTGTTGTGGGTTAGACCTGTGTGCCATACATGCGCGTCGCCACCGCCGTCAAACCCGGTTCGGTTCGATTTAGTTCGCGTGCATAACGTGTGCGCTCACATCTGCGGATGAGCAATGTCAATCCAAATTATACTATTGGGTTCGATTTGAGATACAAAAGATTTTTTATTTGCCCTTCTTTTCTTTCTAACCATTGTAAAATTTATTGGCTGTTGATATCCCAACAGGAAAATAGTTATGGCCCTAGCATCTAAATAATCAGCTTATTAATTCTAATAAATGTCTATTAAATTTTTTGGTTGTTGGATTGGGGCCTATATATATTCTCGTTAATTTTGTTTGTTTACACACATAAAAAGAACAAGGCAAAATTCTGTCTCTCCAAAATTTTGTGTCTCTTTCCTCCTAGAAACGTTTATAAAATTTTCAATTCCTTCCTCTGGCAAAGCTAAGTTTGGATCGTTTCTTTCGAAGCTGTGTGTAGTGATGGAAATCTGGTAACAATGAGGGTTTTACCTTAGGAGAAATTTGAGAAGAAGCCTGCGCATAGATCTCAAATAATCTCTTAAGGAAATGCTTTGTACATGACTCTTCCCCGTAGACCTGTAACACTAAACTTTTTATTGTTTTGTTATTTTGTTTACAGGAAATAAAAGGATTTATTTACAACAATCTAAGAGATTAATCATGTCATTATTTTACATGTCCCGCTTAACATACGAAAAATTTGATAAGATCTTATGAACCATATGTTGATTCATTTTAATATACTCTGTGTAGGATGTTAGACTGAAATATTATATTTAGCACATATCATGCTTCTTATGTCTATTGATAAGTTCTTATGTATCTATCTTGCAAATATCCTAAAACTTCAGAAATTCCTATGAATTGAAACTGACATAAGTCCAAGTGGAACGAATTTGAGAAATAAAGTCTATCTTTTGATGGATACATTTTCTTTGTTTGTCCATTTATATTAAAACGTAGGAGAACAATGTAGAGAAAGTGTCTTTTAGATCATGTAGCACATATCAAAAGGAGTTTGGTTTTAATAGCTTGGAGAACTTTAGGATGTACTAGTATAATGAGTATTTGGAGATTGACGAAGTTGTTGACATAGTGACACTCGAAACTCAAAAGAGTGATCCTTTCTAGACTTACAATTACAAGTGACTAATCTACTCCATAAAAGGTATAATGCCTCGAATAGAAATCTCACACGATTTGAGACAAATGTAATGTACGTGTAGCCCTTTCCATTTACTATGTATGTACATATGTAATATCCTTTATATGCCACAACTTTGTGATTTTTGTCTAGGAACAAAATACAAAATGCAAATAGTTGTTTACTTTACACTATTTTACTCATTGTTCTCTTAATATAGTCAGTTCTTGTAAATAATGTAATTATTTATTGTTGAAATGGATACAAGACTTGGTTGGTCATGATATGCATACAACAAAGACAAAAAAATAATAAAATACACAACGGTTCAACTTCTCATAATTGCAGAAACATGAGGCTGTAAATATTTCTATAAAGTACAAAAACATTCCTAGATCTTACAAAATTTACTAAGGAGCCCTTAAAAGTTTCTTAGTAAATTGCAGAATAATATGTTAATTTTCAAATTATAGAGAAGTCATATTAATTGTTGAAAGTATATTTTTAGTCCACTTCAATATTACATTTTCATCCTTACTTCTTTACAACACCTTACTTGCTATTTTCACACTTTGATCATTATATGTTGTTATTTTTACATATGATGTAAATTTATCTCATTATTAATATGCTCAATTAGAAACTTCAGTTAACATTCTTTTGTTACATGATGTTTCAATCTACGAACTCTTCAATACCGTGACATTATTAAATACTGCTACATATTTACTTTCTGATTAGTAGATACTAATTTTACATACCAATACAAAGGCTAGTTCTTTGTGACATTAGGAATCATTTTCCAATCTAGTTACAAGAAAATAGTTTATGATATTGCAAGTTAAATTTCTTTGGATCTAAGTTTTAAAGTTGAGATTAGTTTGGGGACAAGCCGAAGTCCACTTAGAAAGGATAGTCGTAAGCTACACAATATTTAAGAGTCTTCGGATCATCCTGATTGGGATATGACCCCTACAGCTAACCCAAGTTGATCAGTACTTTTAGACTAAAATAATTGTGAAGGTTGATTAGCAAAATCATGTAAATTATTACTCTATTAAGGGACAATACATTACAGACCGTTTAGTTTGTCACTTTTGTCACTATGACTGGTAAAGGAGACTTCAATAGATGATAAGCACAAATGTGAGATTTGTGTTCAAGCTAAACCACCAGGCTACCTGTCAATTCTATAGATGGAAATTTTGATCTTCTAAAATTAATTCATAGTAATTTTTGTGATTAAAATAGAGTATTAAACCGAGGCCCTAGGAAATACTTTTTTACATTTATAGATGATTGTTTAAGTATTTCTATACCTACCTTCTCAAGACCAAAGTTGAAGTACTTGATAGCTTCTAGGTATACAAATCTGAAGCTGAGAACCCATTAGATAAAAGATTAAAATAATAAGATTTGATTGTAGTGGATAGTATACCTCAAATAAAATGGCTAAATTCTGTGAAGAACACAGTAAATTTTATGAGGTAACTGCTCCTTAGTCACCACAATCCAACGAAGTAGCTGAAAGACATAATCGTACTCTGTTAGACATGGTAAATGACATGCTTCTCAGATCAGATGCTCCTGATAATTTGTCAGAAGAAGCTTTGTTATCAGCTTGCTATATCTTGAATATAATCCCTAGTAGATCAAAGAATAATACTCGGTATGAATTATGTAAAAGGTAGAACTTCTAGAACCAATTATCTTAAAGTTTGGGGATGCTTAGCAAAAGTAGAAATTCCATAACCTAAACAGAGAAAGATTGGTTCTAAGGCTGTAGATTATGTGTTCATAGGATATGTCTTAGATAGCAATGCTAATAGGTTTTTTGTGACACATTCCAAAGTGAATGAAATCACCAATAAGCTATAGATACATATTACTTCGAGACTATATTCACTTTTAAGAATAAAATTTTAAATTCTTCCATAAATTCTACTCTTGCACCTCCAACTAGTTCTCTGGTTCAAATATCTAGTTCACATCTTGAACCAGAAATAGAACCCAGAAGGAGCAAAAGGGGTAGGATTGAAAAAACATTTAGGAGAAGGATTCTTTACTTACTTGATAAAGGGTGATCCCTCAACTAATGAAGAATCAATATCTTCTCATGATACTCCTTTTGAAAAGAGACAGTTAGCTATGAATATAATTCTATTATGGATAATAGTACTTAGTTTTTAGCAAACTTACCTTCGGGGAGTAAACACATAGGTTAGTAGATCTTTTAAAAAGAAACTTAGAGCCAAAGGTACTATAGAAAACTACAAGGCTAGATTAGTAGCTAAAGGTTTCATTCAGAAAAGAGAGAAGATTATTTTGACACCTACTCTCCTATATCTAGGATTACTACTATTAGAACACTCCTAGCTTTAGCGTCCATTCATGAGATGTTGACCATCAAATGTATATAAAGATAGAATTTCTCAATGGAGATCTAGAGGAAGAGATCTATATGAAACAACCCGAAGGATCATTGTTAAAGGTCAAGAAAAGAAGGTTTCTAAATTAGTAAAACCTTTATATCACCTAAAACAAGCTCATAGGCAATAGTATCACAAATTTGACAAAGTGATTTTAAAATATGGATTCATAACAAATGATTATGATGAATGTGTATATTCCAAAACTATAGATGAAAGTTGTACCATTTTATGCTTATATGTAGATGATATTTTAATTCTAAGATCATCTTTTGATTTTATAAATCATACTAAGAATAACTTGATAAAACTATAACGACTTATCAATAATAGATCATTTCTAAGATATATAAAAGATATACAAAAATGATTCTTATTATTGATAATAGCAGCAGAAATTATAATGACTCGAACCCAAAGAACAGCTTGATTACAAACACACACACACACACACACACATACACAATGCTACAAAACTCAATGACTATACAAAACAATGACGTTTCATACACTATGCCCTTTATAATAGAAAACCATAACACTGCATGACAAGCTCTAGCTAGCCCAACAAACTCTTCGATGCCTCAGAATCATCTGAGCTATTCCTTACACTTGCAACACCGTTTAGGGGGAGGGGGTTAGCACATGAGTATTGGTGAGTAGCCTCTAACCGATACCACCAAACCAACATGTTGAATTAGTGAATGCAAGCAACATTATGTGGTGTTTTTAATCTTGCCTTAGGATCAGTTATATGACATAGCATATATGTGTCCAACGTATAAATGTGCCATACAACAGAGTTACTTACCATTCTTCTCTGCTCAATACAAAAATATTATTCATAATACAAAAAAGAATATGTCATAATGTGTGTTCTTGCATAAGACCCTCGTTATGTAGTGTCCCACTCTGTCCAGTTCAATAAGATAAATCGTTGGCAAAATGATGACGTTCAAACTTAGCTATGCAGTGATTTGCTCGGAGTTCCGCTCGGTCGAAAAAAATCCTTCTTCAGGTGGGTGACTTCGATGAACTTATCTCTAATTTGCCTTCACACTTAATAAAAATGGATGTTATATGCTTGTTCATTACACCCCACATAGCTAAGGAAATAATCCCATCTTGTATCACCTTGTATAGAACTTGGAAATATCACAAATTGTAAGATATTACTTAACACTGTATTTTCAAATTGTCACTCTCCCTAGGGTTTCATGTCTTGTGTAAAGTAATTTTCATGCTATCACATAGATTATCATTCTGTTTCTATAGTATATACTGTAGGACCGATGGCTGTCATGCCCCGATCCCGCAGAGTCCTTTCGTCCTCGCTTGAGACTCTATGAGACCGTTCGTTCTTGTTTGGGCATGATGTCGTGCAAGCCTAAGTTGCACTTGCACAAGGCCAAGACCTGTAACAAGACAAGATAGACAACATTGACAATACGCAGCGAAATATATTATAGATATTTGAAATAGCAGTAGATATTTGGCCAAATATATGAATTGAATACAATGGTAACAAGAAAATTTCTCTTTATTGATATTCTTTAAACAGATTACAAGCTCTCATTTTTATCTGATACAATGCTTACATTCTCTAAGAAATTTATAGATTACAATGATTTCATTCCCATACATTACATCCCTTTATATACAAACCAACTCTTACAATAGATGTCTATCTCTAGGCATCTTTTCTAATTTCTGGCTCTTGAGGATGAGGCTCGGGCTATCACTTAGGACTATCCTTCTCGATGCATCTTGTACCTGCATGCAGACTAATAGTGTGTCAATATATCAGCATACTGGTGATTGTGAACAAAGGACTACATTTGTCTGAAACGATCACTATTTATTTAGTGAGAAAATATTTGTTGTGATGTGATCTTGCTACTTTTTACCTATGTTCATTTTATGCATACTAAGTCAGTTTACAGCTCCTTTGAAAACATCTTTGAAAAGCTATAATTTATTTCGTTTCATTTCAAGTATGCATGGTATTATTTATTTCTATGGAGTGCGCAGCGTGTTTCATGAGCCATAATCATTTCTTTTGTTCAAGCAACTCTTAGGGTCAATGACAAGCATGATATCATATCTTTTCTTTAATGGGACATAGCATTTCATTTCAATGGATTAATCTCTTCAAGCAATTCATATAGAAAACTTAAGAACACGTGTATATCACTTTTAAGTGATTCTTACCATAGCCGACGGTCCATCCCTGCACAAGGCAAGGATTAGCATAAGTATAATATAGCAACATTCTTATTTCCGATTTGTCTCTGCATTGTTAGCTCTTATCAAAATCTTCTTATACATGTCATCGATTAGCAGCTATGACTCTTGGATTCAGCTCGTCGCTAATAGACATAACATTTCCAAGGTGTAGCATTTACCTCATACAACATTTCCAAGGTGTAGCATTTACCTCATACAATATTCCTGAGGTGTAGCATTTACCTCATACAACATTCCCAAGATGTAGCATTTATCCCAAGGTACTATTACAATCTCTTTGCAACATGTACAATTTTGTCTGTACATGACCAGCATTTAGAACATCTTTGAGGGACAAGCAATCATTCATCTCCTTGGAATATAATAACAGTTCTATGCTGATATAGCATATCATTTTACCTTTGAAAGCATACCAGTTCGGGGCATATAAGCAATCTCTTTTCTTTTTTTTTAGCGTGGCAACAGTTCATTGATTAAAAGCAACATTCCTACTTTAACATGGTAACATCTTATTTCTTATTAACAGACAACAACTCTTATTCTTAGCATGCATATTATCTTTGTTCTTAGCATAGCAACATGTGAAATCCCTTACAAGCATACTCAATGATTTACCATCTTGTTAATAGCAATAACATTCAATCAAAAATCTAGATTCTTATTAGGCAAAAGTGAATCATAAAATGAGACTTTGTCCACTCATCCAGATTAATCGTCTTCTGTTACAGAGCCAGCAATCCGATTTCTCTGTTTATCTAGTGCCTTCGCGGAGCGAGACACTACATAATTATCCACCGTGAAGAAGTTTCATCCTCGAAACTTAAGGAGAAACTTACGATATCCATAGCAGCGATAGTCCTCATCATTCGCCATCATCAGTCGATAAAAATCAATTCAAATCATGTCAAAACTCTTGTTCAAAAAAGTCTTTCAATCTCAATCAATCAAATCGATAAAACATATACCAGCATCATAAAAATATTTACGGACTTATTGTATGGAACGTTCATCTCATCGATAACACCTTTGAATCAACAATTGGCCAGAGGATCGTGTTGCTCTGATACAATTCCGTCATGCCCCGATCCCGTTGAGTCCTTTCGTCCTCGCTTGAGACTTTGTGAGACCGTTCGTCCTCGCTTGTGTGTGATGCCGTACAAGCCTAAATTGTGCTTTCACAAGGCCAAGACCTGTAACAAGACAAGATAGACAACATTGACAATACGCAGCGTAATATATTGCAGATATTTGAAACAGCAGCGGATATTTGGAAGAATATATGAATTAAACATAATGGTAACAAGAACAATTATTTCTATTGATATTCTTTAAACAGATTACAAGCTCTCATTTCTCTCTGATACAATGCTTACATTCTCTAAAAAATTTGCAGATTACAATAATCCCGTTCCCAAACTTTATATCCCTCTATATACAAACCAACTCTTACAATAGATGTCTATCTCTTGGCATCTCTTCTGATTTCTGGCTCTTGAGGATGAGGCTCGGGCTATCGCTTTGGACTATCCTTCTCGATGCGTCTTGCACCTGAATACAGACTGATGGTGGGTCAGTATATCAGCATACTGTGATTGTGAATAAAGAGCTACATTTGTCTGGAACGATCACTGTTCATTTAGTGAGAAAATATTTCTTGTGATGTGATCTTGCTACTTTTTACCTATGTTCATTTCATGCATACAGAGTTAGTTTACATCTCCTTTGAAAACATCTTTGAAAAGCCACAATTCATTTTGTTTCATTTCAAGCATGCAAGGTACTATTTATTTCTGTGGAGTGCGTAGCATGTTTCATGAGCCATAATCATTTTTTTTAAAGCAACTCTTAGGGTCAATGACAAGCATGATATCATATCTTTTCTTTAATGGGACATAGCATTTCATTGCAATAGATTAATCTCTTCAAGCAATTCATATAGAAAACTTAAGCACACGTGTATATTACTTTTCAGTGATTCTTACCATAGCCGACGGTCCATCCCTGCACAAGACAAGGATTAGCATAATATGGCAACATTCTTATTTCCGATTTATCTCTGCATTGTTAGCCCTTATCAAAATCTTCTTATGCACGTCATCGATTAGCAGCTATGACTCTTGGATTCAGCTCATCGCTAATAGACATAACATTTCCAAGGTGTAGCATTTACCTCATATAATATTCCCGAGGTGTAGCATTTACCTCATACAACATTCCTGAGGTGTAGCATTTACCTCATACAACATTCCTAAGGTGTAGCATTTACCTCATACAACATTCCCAAGGTGTAGCATTTGCCCCAGGGTAGTATTACAATCTCTTTGCAACATGTACAAGTCCGTCTGTACATGACCAGCATTCAGAACATCTTTGAGAGACAAGCAATCATTCATCTCCTTGGAACATAATAACAGTTCTATGCAGATATAGCATATCATTTTACCTTTGAAAGCATACCAGTTCGGGGCATATAAGCAATCTCTTTTCTTTTTTTGTTAGCATGGCAACAGTTCATTGATTAAAGGCAACATTTCTACTTTAACATGATAACATCTTATTTCTTATTAACAGACAACAACTCTTATTCTTAGCATGCATATTATCTTTGTTCTTAGCATAGCAACATGTGAAATTCCTTACAAGCATACTTAATGATTTACCATCTTGTTATTAGAAATAGCATTCAATCAAAAACCTAGATTATTATTAGGCGTAAGCGAATCATAAAACGAGACTTTGTCCACTCACCCAGATTAATCGTCTTCTTTTGCAGAGCCAGCAATCTGATTTCTCTATTTATCTAGTGCCTTCACGGAGTGGGACACTACATAATTACCCACTGAGAAGAAGTTTCGTCCTTGAAACTTAAGGAGAAACTTACGATATCTATAGCAGCGATAGTCCTCATCCTTCGCCGTCATCAATCGACAAAACTTAATTCAAATCATGTCAAAACTCTTGTTCAATAAAGCATTTCAATCTCAATCAATCAAATCGATAAAACATATCCTGGCAACATAAAAATATTTATGGACTTATTGTATGGAACGTTCATCTCATCGATGATATCAAGCAGGCAAAAAAATTTTGACCAAGAGAACACCATTGAATCAACAATTGGCCAGAGGATCGTCGCTAATAGACATAACATTTTTGAGGTGTAGCATTTACCTCATACAACATTCCCGAGGTGTAGAATTTACCTCATACAACATTCCCGAGGTGCAGCATTTACCTCATACAATATTTCCGAGGTGTAGCATTTACCCCAGGGTACTATTACAATCTCTTTGCAGCATATACAAGTCCGTCTGTACATAACCATCATTCAGAACATCTTTGAGGGACACGTAATCATTCATCTCCTTGGAACATAATAACAGTTCTATGCAGATATAGCATATCATTTTACCTTTGAAAGCATACCAGTTCGGGGCATATAAGCAATCTATTTTCTTTTCTTGTTAGCATGGCACCAGTTTATTGATTAAAGGCAATATCCCTACTTTAGCATGATAACATCTCATTTCCTATTAACAGACAACAACTCTTATTCTTAGAATGCATATTATCTTTGTTCTTAGCATAGCAACATGTGAAATCCCTTACAAGCATACTCAATGATTTACCATCTTGTTATTAGCAATAGCATTCAACAAAAAACTCAGATTCTTATTAGTCCTACCGAATCATAAAATGAGACTTTTTCCACTCACCCAGATTAATTGTCTTCTGTTCTAGAGCCAGCAATCCGATTTCTCTGTTTATCTAGTACCTTCACGGAGCGGGGCACTATAATGGCACCTCTAGAGAGACGGCAAATAGAGTACGTGTGTGCAGCAGAATAAAATCACTACTTAAAAATATTTATATATGTAGCAGTAATCAGACTAGTATGAAGCAGGCACTATATAAATAATTTATAGTAAAATATGGAGATCAGAAGAAAAAAGGCAAACACCGAGGTTTATACTAGTTTTTTTTTCTGAGAGGACTACTCCAATCTCGAGAACTCTAGCTCGATGTTCAATTTACTATTTGAAATAGTAGTTACACCACGTGCTTTAATCCGAAGGGCATATCGACTTCTTACAACCTCGTACTTTCATCCGAAGGGCACGACGACTTCAACCACGAGCTTTTATACGAAGGACTCGCGACTTCACAACGACAAGTGTAGAGACAATACTTTAAAATCCAAGCTTTTATAAATCCATCAGACTCTATATTTGAGACCGTACTGGCATGTAGTTGGCTATGGGTTATTAACTTGGTAGATAGAAAGGTTAAAGCTGTAGATAGAAGAAGAAAGAATGTGTGAGTTTAAATTAATAGGGTTTTCTTCTCTATTTATAGGATTTTTAGAACTATTCGGGCAGAACTCGATTAAGGTAACGTTCAAATTTTTGAACGTTTGGGAGCTAAAAGAATATGTATTCATTCTGACCAGGAGGGAATTCAGGAGGACCGAATTTGGGGCAAACTCACACTGAGTTCAGTTACATGGTATTCAGAATATTTTGGGTTTGAAGTTTATTTTTGGGCTCTTTTTGAATGGACTGGCTTTTTGATTTGTGGACTGAACTAATAGGTAGGCTTTTTGTTAGTGGGATATAGAAAGCCAACCAAGTGCCAGTACGACTCAATGCACATATTGTGCTATAAAAGAAAAATAAAATACAGAATAAAATATAAGGACATGAACACTTTGATGACACCTTTCTTCTAATATTTGAGCAGACTTGAAGACGTATTTTTTCTTGACATAAGTTGTCCAAAGATAAACAGATCTGAAAATCTGTATACCTTTCGAGGGCTTTGCCCCCGAACCCCCACGGGGGAGCTGCCCCCTTGACCCCTGTCCACCGACCGGACAATGGAACCCTCGAGTGCGAGGCCCCGGATAGTTCGTTGGGCGGTTCAGAGTAATCTTCTTATGTTAAGCCATCTTTGGCCCATCATTAATTCTTCATTGCATATGTCCTGGTTTGATCATGCTTACTGATTGTCTGCAAGTATATGTTAGACGAACAAAGCAGTATAGTAGTATGATAAATTTAATAAATATTAGAACAATGCTAAGTTTAAGTAGCAACATGATAGTGATTATATGGATATTAGTGACATCACTATGTTAAACTTAATCAATTAGTCATATTCAAAAATATAATACAATCATTGGGCTAACATATACGTGCACACGGTTGAAATGGTTGTCATATAGAGTATGATACTGTCTGAGGTACTTTTTATAATATGTTGCATTCGGTTTGGCAGGAAGGCTATTAAATATTCGTTAATAAGTTTGGAGGTAAAATATGGAAGTTTTGGGACAGTTGGGTTGCAGAGTAAGTCCCTGGTCTGGGAGCTGCATACAGATAAAAAGTTAAGATGAGGAATGGTTTGAGAAGTATGGTAAGCTTGAGTCGAGACATGCATAGTCATGGACAACTTGTGCACAAGGTCGTTTGTTTCTTCAAACGGTGTTCCTAGGCCATGGGACCGATTCGACCTAGAAGGAAATATGATATAGCTGAGCTGGTTAATGCATCTGGTTATCCTAAAACTTTCAGAGGGCTCGCTACCTACGCTGAAAGGATCTTTGCCTACACCAAGCTATTGCCCAGAATGGCTTTTATTGCTAGTGACTCTCATAGAGGCTAAGTCGGCCTGATAGCGACAATCTACATACATGTCGTTAGTTGTGTAAGGAAGTGGTTGCATGACATATGATACATTTATTGAGCCTAACGATTGTCTTTTATAGAGACACGCTTGTGACACTTGAGTAGAGTTTTTGTAGATTCATTATTTGTCGTTATCGAGTTAGTTTTATAGAACATGGAAGGATTGACGGTAAGTATGGATAAGTTTCACTCTGTTGTGTGGCATGATTATAATTTTGTGACACAAGTAGGCTTTGCTAGTATGCCATGAAAGTGATCCTAAGGCAAGATTAGAAACACCACCTAATATTGTATGCACTCACAGAAATAATATGTTGGTTTTGTAGAGTGGGCGAGAGGCCTCCCCACTAGTATATTTTTATGTATTGATGCCCTACCAGCTTGGTTGCAGGATACAGGAAGTAACTCATTCGGTGCAGAGCTCATTTGGATGCGCCAAAGCATAAAGTTTCTTGGTAATTTGAGGCATTTGATCACGTTTAAGAATCACTTTGTATACATGACATAATATATCGACATTACCTATTGTATTCGTCTTCATGTTGTAAGCCTCAGGGCATGATTCATTGCAATTGAGAGAGAGAGAGAGAGTTTGAGTGATGGTAACCTTGTCTTCAAGCCATTGTAATCTTCTATTTCTATATCAATAAAAAGAAGCATTTTTGTACCTATCTTCGTATTAATTTAATTTGTCTGCCTGGGAACTTTTGTGTACAACTCTATACTTACCTGTTCCATTCCCCATTTTGGTGTTTGCCTATGCGATCACAACTTAGGCTCGTACAATATTACGTCCATGCGAGGACGATCAGTTTTATGGAACCGGGGCATGACACGGTGGTATCATAGCAAGGGTTTACAACCTTGAGTTTTTGATTGAATTCTTCTCAACGCTTATGTTACTTTTGTAATTGATGTCGTTGACGCTCTCTTTCAATGTTTTGTGGGATGTTCCATGCAATAAGTCTAGATTTTTCATAAATCTTACGTCATTATTTTGTTGACCAAAGATAGTTTTACAGAATATCTTGTTGGCTAAGTTGTGCTGAGCATTACACATATAGGCTTATGTCAATGTTATACCGATAGCGTGTTGTAGTTACGTCTACAAGTTGATTACTCAGCTATGTGTCAGGATTTTATACCGATAGCGTGTTGTAGTTACATCTACAAGTTGTTTACTCAGCTTATGTGTCAGCATATAGGAAAGCAGATGTGTGAGTTGATTTCTCTTAATAAAGCGGCATTTATCATAGGCTGCTCAATTGCGGAGAATAGTCTGCTGGCGCATGAGATGATTTGGGAGTTCAACAAGCGAGGGGGGTGACAAGGCATGTATCAAACTGGATATCATAAAAGCTTATGATATGGTGAATATGTAGTTTGTTTGTCGCATCCCGACAACTATAGGTTTTGCTGATTCTTGGGTTAGTAGAGTGCGTGAGTGCATTACGACTCCAACATTCTCTGTGACAGTAAAGAAGAAGCTATATGGTTTCATCTAGAGCAACCATGGTTTGAGACAAGGGGACCCTCTTTCTCTATACCTGTCACGACCCGCACCCGATACAGGGGCAAGAGTGTGTAGTAGCGCCCAGCCCATGCCGCAGAATCGGTAGTAGAACGCTATTCTAGGTCACTAACTACAACTCACGCAATGTATATATAATGTATCTGCCATAGATCTTAACTCTGAATGGAGGACAAGTATAAGATATGATAATACTCAATCACAGTCTAAGCACGATATGATATCACAGAAGTCTAAATAACTATAAGACTAAACAACAACAACTACTAAATAATAATATCTAAAAACAAACTCAAATACAATGTCAAAATCTCCACTTATTACAATTTAAGTTCAAACATGAAATCTAAAACAAGTATACCAAACTAGTCTTCCGATCACTCCTGAGAATCTGGATCCAAGGTAGCTATCCCCTCCTCACAAAAGTCATCCAGGTTCTCTGTAAAATTTTGTCAACGTATCCAGTCAGGATTGGAACGAGCACATCTCCTCAAGCAGTCCCACATAAAAGATAAAGACTATAAAATAGTTATAGATAGTTATATTGATGAATCATGGAAATTTTGAGACAGGTAATGAAGTCGAGCAACAGTTTAGAGCAAGATAAGTAAATACAGTGAATCGGAAGATCATAGCAATGAAGGCTGTAAAAATAGAGCTAACTGAACTAGAGTAATGTGATATGAGTCCAGACAGTACAATGTAAGTCAAGTGTGGTTCCAGTGTGAGTCCAGTAAGTGATTCAAGCAGGTGATTTCAGTTAGTGATTCCAGTAGGTGATTCCAGTTAGTGATTCCATAGGTGACATTAGTTAGTGATTCCAGTAGATGATTCCAGTAGGTAATTACAGTTAGTAATTCTGGTAGGTGATTCAAGTTAGTGATTCCAGTAATAGAGGCCAGACAAGTAAAGTATGTGTGTCGCATACAATGGATTCAGAAATACCAATCTGTGTTGTGACAGAGAATCAAATAGAACTATACTAGAACTGAATCATAGTAATCATCAAGTAAATAAAAGAACTATCAGAGAATATATTCGCCTGATACCCTGAGCGACTAATGTATACAGATGTCTGAATTGGAGAACAATGTCCTATTTAATGAAATACAGGTTATAAGGTGTTCAATATATAATAGTTGAAATTTATAATGCAATCTACATGACTCTTGGTCAAAGTCAACTCTGGTCAATTTAGAGTCAAAGGTCAACTATCTAGGATTTGGTCAAACTCTAGTCAACTCTATAGTCAACTAAGGTCAACATGTAGGTCATTTCTAAGATATTCTAACTCAAAACTAACCATAGACTAATATAACGTAGGATACCATATATATATATATATATATATATATATATATATATATATATATATATATATATATATATATAGTATAACATACATCTATATCATATATATACCTACATATATAATGTACAACCCCAAACTCTCATATAACAACCTATTATTTACATATATATACATACATTAAACCTTATCCTTCATCATTTACAAACGTCTCACATACTCTAAGGTATCACTCATAACCCATATATTTTACCCTCAATAAATACCCTCAATAATGTATAACATGTGTGAACAAGGGTAAGGATGAACCAATAGTCTGGACATGCATATACCAATCATATAATATACACTAAGGTGTGGGCTGAACAATGGGATAATGTGGATTGATACTAGGATAAGTATTGCCTCAAAAGCATGTGTGTTAATACTCAATTAGGACAGGGACTAACACTTATAGATGTGACTGATATGATGATTTGAACTGAACATATAGATGTTCAAGGGACATGTTAATATAAAGGGAATTTAGGACAGCGATGGTTAGGATATCTAAAAATATGGCAGTGATTTACTTAGGAATGCTCACCTTGAATGACAGATGTTTATCATTTGGGGTTATCAAATGAAGGCTACAATAGAGACATGAACATGTGGCAGGCAGTGGGCTAGTATGAAATGCAGTGAATCTAGAACAATTAGCATAACAATGCAAGTGACTGAACAAAACTTGAAGAGTGCAGGTCACACTCAACCCGGCTCTCCTATTTGCAGGTCAGAAACCAATGCAGGGGATGAATGTCTAATGCTATGATACATGTCTGTATCAGAGCACACAGAGCCATTTGAGTCTGATACTCCTAATGTGTAGTGAGTATACCTATTGAGAGGGCGGGATATTAAGTAAGGCAGTGATACAGTGGTCTGAACAATGGTTCATGATACTAGGATATAAACATTTGCATGAGTATAGGATTTTACCTAGTATGCAGGACAAGTCTAAAGCAGTGCCTGATAATGAAATGGCTAACTAATCTACTATGCAATATGCAGAACAATATGTGTTATGACAATTTGGAAGCTAATAAAGAGTACAGAATATTGTATGCAGGCATGAAGGGGTGATGCAGATGGGTGAATGCATAGCAAAGTATGATATGATGTCATTTGTAGTGAGGAATGGTTCATGTAGACAGGTGAAATATGAATGTGAATGCAATGAGATGGTGAAATACAATATAGTCAGATTAGAGGGTATATCAGAGTTGTGAATTTTAGAGTAAGGTTCAGAGTGAATGATAGGGTGTGTAGTATAGGGTTTAAAGTATGTGTGTGTGTGATACAATACAGTGTGTCATAGAAGTGTCTGCAGATGTATCAGAGTTGTGATTTTATCAGAACATGTGCCAATGAGTGATTGCAATGCAAGTTAATGTGCATGTGTCAAAAGTGTACAGATATGTTTCAAGGTCAAGTATTAGATTCAGTGGTCTATGTGGTGTCCAATAAGTGTCAACAAGTGTAGCAGTGTAGCAGTATATCAGACCAATGCACTGTTTCAAGAGTGTACAACAATACAAGTGTCAAAGAGCAATGTGAAACAAAGTGCAAACATATGGGTTCGACTACACAGGCAGTGAGATTTTGTGGGTTGTGCCACAACTCAAATGAGCCATGGTTTGAAGCCCAACTCCCATGGTCGAGGGTCAGTCATTGTCCCAACCTAAAACATCGATTAGATTGTGAATTAACCAGTTATAGGCTCAGATCTAGGCCTCGTACAGCAGGGCATGCACAGTTTAGGCCAAACTCAGGGTGCAGTATCCCCGTGTCCAAAAACACATATCAAAACATCATGAATTCAACTCAGTCATTCACAAATGTAATCCATGGATCATTAGCTATCCAAAAATGTAATAACATCAGAAATTGGAGAACAAAATATCCTATGGGGCATTTCATCGAACACTTGAGACACGTATTCGATACTCTTACGATACGCACCCCAAATGGATTCGAATTCAAACCAAACTTAACCTAAGCTAGGGGGACCCTAAATGAATACATCTATGGAAAGAAAATATAAATTAGAAAGGTTTAGAGGCTCTTACCAATTGGGAGTTGGAATCCAATGAAAATTCTCTTGAAATGATCTTCCACCAAATTTAATAGTCAAATTTCTCCAAATCCCTCCTAGCTATAGAGACCTCCTCTCTTCAAGGAGAAGAGTTTGCAATTGGTTTGGATGAATTTGGAATCAATTTGAGAAATGGGGGCAAATTTGGAAAAGAACACAAACTAGGGTTAGGGTTTCTATGCAAGAGGAAAGAAAAGGGGCTAATGTTGCTTTAAATAGGAAAGGGTAGCTAGTAGTGGCCGGCCATTGGCTGCCCTAGGGTTAGGGTTTGGTGAAATTGGCTAAAAGGCCTTTCTAACATGTAATTTAAAGCCTCATAAGGGAAAGGCCCAATGTAACTTAAGGTTTAAGCTAATTAATAGGTTCTAAATGATAATCTAGCTAGATTAAAGTCTAACTTAAGTTGTCTAACCTCTCTAACAAGTTTCTATGGTCATGACTAACCTCTAATCAATGTAGTTCTAATGTTTCACCCAACAAGACACTAATACAAATCATTAATTTAAATAATAATAAAATAATCAAAAAATTTACTAATTACCAAAATACCCTTGCTCTAGAATGTGGTGGTGATAGTACCTCCTTACATTGGTGATGGAATATCTCACTTGTTTGCTAGATGTTGCGGTCCATTGAAGATGGTTCACCATAATTTATAAGCAGGTTCAACCATATGCGTCTCACTTAATTTACGTTGTTGATTTGCTTGTCTTTCTTGTACCTTATATGGCATGTTTTGGAGCGTTATCAGACCTCTTGCTGAAGTTCGGTGGTCTGATCGGGTTGCACCTGAACAGAGATAAGAGTACTTATTTCTTCATGCTCATTCTCCCAATAAGGATGCTCTGGAGTCCAACTTGGGAGTGGTATGGAAGAATTACTGGTCTTGGCGTTCCACTGTCTGTTAACTATGCTCGGGAGATGGAGTGCTAAAATTTGGTGGATTGTGTCCAACGTAGAGTTGAAGGATGGCAAGCCTAGTGTTTGTCCTTTGGGGGCAGAATTGAGTTGCTACGCTCAGTGATTATGGCTATAACGGCATTCTGGCTATAGGCAGTACTTGTGTCGCTTTCGATAGTTCATAAAGTGAAGAAGCTTTGTTCAGACTTCATTGGCGTAGAGGAATCCATGCTCTCTCCTGGGAGAGACTGTGTCGACCATAAAAGGAGGGGGGTTGGCCTTTGCCCTCTAAGTACTGTTTGTCGGGTGGCTGGTATGAAGTTAGTTTGGCATTTGTTACAAGGGAAAACTCTTTGGGCAAGATGGATGCAGAGCATATATCTCAGGGAAGGAATTTTAAGGAGTACTCATCCAACAATAATGAGTCAGTATGCTTCAAACACATTCTTCGACACAGTCATTTGGTCCAGCCTCTGATCTCTCGTGTATTTAAGGATGGGGAGTCGACGGACTTGTGGTTGGATCCTTGGATCCAACACAAGAGCTAACCATAGCGCATGGGCCCTCACTTGTCTGGGCATGATTTCTGGGGGGAGACGGTAGGCTGTATCATTCATGGAGATTCATGGAGGGGGGAGGGCTATGTACACGCCTCTATGGTTGATGGCACCGTTCAGATATCAAGATTGATACATCGCTCAACAATGATATTTTGGTAGGGATGATACCATTGGGGGAAATTTTTTGTTTAAAGTTATATATAATCAGATTCAAGCTTCTAATGAGGAGATGGTTAATACGAACTTTGTATGGATGAAAGGGATTACACATAAGATGCAGTTAAGTCTGTACAAATTGATGCTTGGTTTCTTACTGACACGGGATGGGCTGTCGAGGTTTGGTGTTTAGGAGGGAGATCAATCATGTGTACTTTGCCAGCGGGAAAGGGAGTCGATGTTACATTTGTTCTTTCGTTGTCCGTTAGCTAGCCTGATATGGGACAAACAGTTGAAGGTGCTTCATCTGACCGAAGGTCAGGCGGTAGATATGCTCGGCTGGCATCGGTAGTTTGACACATCTGGCAGGAGCGT
Organism: Iris pallida; assembly: GCA_029216955.1. NCBI lineage: Eukaryota > Viridiplantae > Streptophyta > Magnoliopsida > Asparagales > Iridaceae > Iris > Iris pallida. Next base: position 1,887,738 of record JANAVB010000599.1, on the reverse strand, counting down.
AACTCACACATCTTTGAGAGGATTAGTACTGTCCCTATTGGCATTTTACATAATATTGAGTTTGATGCCAAATGGATGGAATGTGGTGGGCTTCATAAATATGGGTGATGGTGTGCTCATTATAAATATTAGTTCTTTGATGACTTAATACAATTACCATTCTTCAATATATAAATATATATGCTAATTAGTATGTGGAATATTATACATATATAAACTCTCTCCACATGGGCGATCGGGTTTCTCTACGCGACCAAGGCGAAAGGGCTAGGGTTCTGAGGAACTCCCCTCCCCCGCAGCCGCCAGACCCCCTCGTCGGCGGGGAAAAGAAGTCGGGGAAGAAGGGGGTCAGCGGCGGCGCCCCCTCAGGCGGAGAGGGGGGCGGGAGCGGTGGTGGGGGGGTCGGGCGGACCCCCCAGGCTGGCTGCGGGAGGCGGCCGTGACGGGCGTGGCTACGGGTGGTCCGACTGTAGGATCGGACTGGGTTCAGATCTTTCTGGGGGTCTCCAACTCCCCATTTTTTGAATTCAGAGCTGGATCTGGATCTCATAAGGGTCAGATTGAGGGAGGAGGATGGACGACGGTTACGCGTCATCGGGTAGTAAAGACCGAGGGAAAGGTAGGAGGAGGACAGGACCATCTTAGGGATCGCTTCACTACTGACAGATGACAAGGCGGGTCAGGGGCACGACCATCGGCACGTGGCCCTGTGGCATCTGCGGGAAGATCGGTAGGCTGGCGGTCCAAGGCGACCACAGCGGATAAAGGGAAGAGCAATGTGGCGGATCTTGGCGGTCAGGGGTCTGGGTCCCCCCCAGGGGCTGTCCCCAGGCCACATGGGACGACTCACGACAGATTGGTAGGTCCTGGGCAGATATTTACAAACCTATGGGACCGAGAAGTCCCACTTCGATGGAGTACGTGCCGCCGATTAAGGCAGAAAGGGGTTTCCGGGCCTCGTTCCCTACAGAGGAGATAGAGAAGGTGACCGCCTACTGGGAGAATACTCTGGTTCTATACGTCCTAGGGAACAAGCCTTTTTATGGACAGATTCGGGGTTATACAGCACGAGTCTGGCAGCCAAAGGACAGTATGGAGTTCTTTGCTCGCAAGAACGGCTTCTACTATGTGAAGTTTGGGCTTACGGAAGATGTCGCAAGGATCCTGCAATGAGGCCCCTAGACGTTCGACAGCAGGTTTATCATTCTGAAGGAATGGACCCCGGAACTTAGATGTGAGAGAAAAGTCCTGAATGCTATCCCTGTATGGATTCGCTTCCCTGAGTTTCCTGTCCGGTTCTGGAGTATCCCATTGCTGATGCATCTGACGAGCTTGGTGGACACCCCGATCAAGGCGAATGAAGCTACTGCCTTTCGATCGAGGTTGATGTATGCCAGGATTTTTGTGGAGATTCGGGCTGGAGGAGAGTTACCGAAGATGGTGGAATATGAGATTCCTTATAGAGAGGTGCTAACCCAGAAGATGGAATACGAATGGGTTCCACCTACCTGTCCTTATTGTACCTATTTTGGACATCTGGCCAGTGCTTGTTCGGCGGTAGGCCCTCAGATGGAGATTACTATTCCCCTTAGTGAGGCTCCAAACTTACCCTGTGACATGGATTCCAGAGATGACGGTGGAAAGGAGGTCTTGGTGGAAGGGGTTAGCCATCCAGGGAGCGATGGCGGGATGAGCCTCATTGTCTCTACCCAGCTAGCCCCCACGAGTGGGGCGTTGACTACTTGCCCGGGGAAGAGTAGTATGATCACCAGAGGCAAAGTGGCATCGGGGATCGAGGCGCGAGGGGGTGGCGAATCGACTGAGGGGCAGGTTTACTGTAGGAAGCGATGTGCCGTTGGTCCGCTGAGTGACGGCCCCTCCAGGGAGGGGGCATCCTACTGACAGAGAGGAGGTGGTGTGTGTTGACAATCCTGCATTGGCGTTGGTGCTCTCTCAGGTCGCTCCCTAGCAGGCTATTCCGACTGGGATAAGGAGGATCTATTAGCGTCGGATGTGGCACATACCCTAGGTGCCGATCCGGGTATTTCCCAGGGGACCCATCCTCTTATTAATTAATGGCTATCATCGCCTGGAATGTGTGGGGGGACATGTTCGCTAGGGAGGTGGAGAGAGATTTGTGGGGTTCTTTACAGAGAGAAATACGACATTTCTATTCTATTAGAATCTAAGATCAAAGGTAAAAAGACTCTTGATCGACGCACCCCATCTCATTGGGCCCAACTGCACAACCTGGCTCTGTGTGACATGGCCAGGATTTGGGTTCGATAGAACTCGAAGAGCTGGGATGGTCACTTGATCTTGATGACGGAGCAGTTGATTGCCATCTCCTTCTTGAATAAGGGTGATTTTTGGTTCTTGCTGGAGGCGGTTGACGGCCACAACGACAAAAGGAGATGGGAGTCCCTGTGGAGCGACATCTTCCGTGTTGCCGCTGCTGTAGATTTGTCGTCCCTTTCACTTCTTCTGATCGGGGACTTCATTGCCCTTCTGTACCGAGGGAAGAAGGTGGGCGGTCGCCCAGTTCCAGACTCTATCCTATATGACTTCCAGAGATGCCTCCTCCAGGCGGGGCTCCAGGGATTGTCGTGCTCAGGCTTCATCTAGACTTGGCATAACAAAGCAATCCGGAACAGGGTTGCATGCCAGTTTGATCGAGTCCTGGGCAATGAGGAATGGTTCTGGCATTTCCCCAATTTTTTGGCTGAGGACCTGGCTGCTGGGACGAGCGTTCATTCCCCCATCAGGGTTGGCTTCACTTTTCAGTCTCCTGGGAAGTCCCGCCCTTTTAGGTACAACAACAGTTGGTATCTCTCGGAGGGCTACCTGGAGGCTGTCTCAGAAGGGCTTACTAGCTGTCAGGAGGGGACGACCTAATTTCGCTTGGTACGTCGTCTCAAGGTCATGAAGAAGGCTCTTCAGAGTTGGGTGAAGGGGTTGCCCAAGTATACCTTAGAAGATAAGGAGACGGAGCTGCGGGTTATCCAGCAGGACATGTAATCTGACATGCTTAATGGGGACCTGGCGGCAAGAGAGAAGGAGCTGATCGAAGAAGTCAACATCCTGCGGCTGTAGAAGGAGATTAGTACGGCTCAGCGTGCCAATGTTCTTGGCTCAAGGACGGCGACCGTTGTTCCAAGTTCTTCTACGATGTCATCCGGACAAGACAGCATAGGAATCACATCTCCCAGCTTCTTGATGCGGATGGCAACCGGGTGGGGACGCCGGCTGAGGTTGTCAGGTACTATTATGAGTTATATTTCTAGACTGGCTACCTGTCTGTGTTCCCAGAGGTTGTTACGAAGAGATTGGTGACTCCGTATGGGAATAGTATTCTTCTTGCCCCTATTACTTTGGAGGAGGTGGAATTAATTGTCAAGTTGGCATATCCCAACAAGGCTCCCGGACCGGATGGTTTTAGCAGTGGGTTCTACAAACGCCACTGGGACATTCTGAAGTATCAGGTCTTGGAGGTGGTGCAGGAATTCTTCACCAAAGGGAAGCTTCTGAAAGAACTGAACTTCACTTTCCTGACCTTGGTGCCAAAGAAGGAGGGAGCGACAGCATTGGCGGATTTTAGACCTATTGCGTGCTGTAATTATCTTTATAAGATAATTACGCACCTTATGTACTGGCGGATGGAGGGGATCATGCAGGACTTGGTATCTCCGAATCAGACTGTATTCATCAAGGGGAGGTCGATCGCTGAGCACAGCCTCCTGGCTCATGAGATGGTGAGGGGCTTTAGCAAAACGGGAGGGAAGAAAGCATGTGTGAAGCTGGACCTGAGGAAGGCGTATGTCATGGTCAATCGGGACTTCCTCTGTCATCTGACGATCTTCATGGGTTTTGCGGACCACTGAGTTGCATTAATCCGGGAGTGCATCACGTCCTCCACTTTCTCTGTCCTCATCCAGGGCATTCCTTATCGGTACTTTCAGAGCAATCGTGGGCTTCGGCAAGGTGACCCCTTTCCCCTTACCTGTTTACGCTTGTCATGGAATACTTCACATGTCTGATGGACCTGGCAGTGCACCGTGGGAGGCTGGCCCATTATTTCGGATGGTGGATCCCCAGTTACCTACCTTATATATGCAGATGATCTCTTGGTGTTCATCCAGCCATCGACGAAGGGTATGCAGACGCTTGTGGAGATTATGGGAGAGTTGAATTCCCTCTCGGACCTTCAAATGAACAGAGAAAAGAGCAGGGTGTACTTCAGCTCCCTATGTCCCCAGATGGAGGAGCGGGCCGATGTGCTGGGAATCGAGAGGAGTGATCTTCCGGTGCGATATTTAGGAGTGCCTCTCACAGTCAACTATGCACGGGATCAGGACTGCCATAGTCTGGTGGAGTACGTCCAGAGAAGAGTGGAAGGTTGGCAAGCCGTCGGATTGTCATTTGGAGGATGCATCGAGCTGGTCAGATCGGTAATTTCGGCTGTGGCTCATTTCTGGCTGCAATCCATCCTCCTCTCTATTGTCACTGTTAGAAAAGTGAAGCGAATCCGTGTAGATTTTATTTGGAGGGGGTGTATGCATGCGATCTCCTGGGAGCAGCTTTGTCGATCCAGGAAGGAGGAAGGAGTGGGGCTCAGGCCGTTGTTGGAGATTAGGGAGGCCTCCGCGCTTAAGCTGGAATAGAGATTCATCAACGGGGGGTCTCTCTGGGTTGACTGGATGCACAATAGATACGTTAAGTAGGGCAACTTTTGGACGTGTGCTATTGACAACAATCACTCAGTCACTTTCAAGAATGTCTTGAGATACGGGAGGTTTCTCAAATCTGCAATCCGGAAGGTCATGAAGGATAGGTCTGGAACGGACCTCTGGCGGAATCCTTGGATATAGATCGATTTCGCTATTGGACATCAGGGGAGCCCCGACACATCATGAGGATAGGCGTGGTCTGACGTGTAGTCGTATCATTCGCGACGGGGAGTGGAGGCCGGAGTCTTATCGGTTTACCGAGGAGCTGGGTGGGATCATTAGTACTATTGCCATATCCGGACTTGCCTGCGGATCGATGGATTTGGGAGCCGACAGGAGCAACTCCGGGAACTGGAGAGCTCCAATTCCAGAGCTGCTACAACCTCATCCGGCGCACCTTTCCTCAGAGATCTGACTACGAGTTCGTATGGTGCAAGGATCTGGCCAGGAAGATGCAGCTTTGTGTCTACAAGCTTCTACTGGGCCGTTTTTTGACTAGGAATTGTTTCAGTTCGTTTGGAGTGCCGGTTCCAGATCCTAAGTGTGTGCTCTGCAGTCTGGAGCGTGAATCTATAGGGCACATTTTCTTCGAGTGTGCCCAGGCATGGCAGATTTTGTCTGAGCAGAGTAGAGCGTTGGAAGAGTACGACTCCGGAAAGGAAATTGGGGACATCATCACTGTGCTCCGGGATAGCAGGGGTCGAGGGCAGGACTGGTTTCGGACTGCCAGAGTTCGACTAGCGGCCTCAGTTTGGCATATATGGCGGAAATGAAACCGTCGGATATTTGAGGGGCTGGTCACCCCTCCGGTAGGCATTCTCCATAACATCGAGTTTGATGTAAATGCTATGGGGAATTGATGAGTGGGAGTCCCTCATTGATTGTATGTTGTAAAGTTATTGCATTGCTTTTAGAATAAAATTTACCCTTTTTCCAATATATATATATATATATATATATATATATATATATATATATATATATATATATATATGGAAATGGAAATGGTAATTAGTTTGCGGAATCACTCCCACTGGGATTGGAACTCCGATCACAAAGGCCACATGCCTCCACACTAACCACTTGGACTAGCAGCCATTGGCACATATATATATATATATATATATATATATATATATATATAAAATATATATATATATATATATATATATATATATATATATATATATATATATATATATATATACTAGTGGATAACCCGTACCATAATGGCACGGACACGAATCCGGCCTTTTCGCCGTAGGCGTGCAGGCACCAGGTGTCACGCCCCAGAACCGGAATACGGGAGAGCGGGGGAATGACTCAGTCAGCTACGTATTACGGGTAGAAGCATACCGTATAATACGATCAATGTTGTCTAAAAGACGAGGGGGTGCATACTACATGAAAGTCTTACTAGGGTTACTCAACATCTATTGTCTCAATCATTCAAACAAGAAACAGTAAATAGAGAACATGTAAGATAAAGCAGTAAGGCGTCCCAAATGCTTGGTTAAAATATTCTTGAGATCTGGCTATACAAACTTAGCCAGATGATGTAGCAACGTATACACAATTGTTATCAGCTGCAGTCTGACTTAGTTATAATTATGTAAAAGTAGGTACAAGATAATCCGACTAACATGTCGGTGCCAAACGGCAAAAGTGAAGTAAATAATAAAAATGAGCAGGGAAGCAAGGGACCCACTCGTGTCCTCCGACGATCATTTCTCTCGTATTGACCATCTTGGAGGTGGAAGTAAGTTGAGTCCTCGGAAACTGGCTCTAAATCTGGCCATACAAAACCAGAGAGGTAGACCTCTAATAGCAAGTACCGCAAGGAAGCACGACATGAGGGATTAGAACCAGAAATAAAAGTAAGAATATGATGAAAAGGTCTCTGCTTTCTACTGGGGTTCGCATGACATCACGACACTTCAAGCCAACTTCCCAACCAAACAAGGACAGAAGTTGACCCGTCATGTCCTGACGTTCTGCTCATCTCAGTAGTTAACAGAGTAGGCACAGTACACAAACAAATCAATTTAAACGGCCATGCAACTACTACGACTTGCTACTGTAAGTTCCAAGTTATATTGGAATTATGCAATAAGGGATTCCTCAGTTCTTACATGTACAAGCAAGGCTAGTCTATCCAATAATCAATTGCGCCAATCATGAATTAGACGAGTCCCAGCGGGACGCCCGTCATCAGTATATATAACAATATAGGCAGATACCACTCCCTGTCCGTGTGACAGATTTGCAGTATCTGTGGGAACCAGTCGGCATATCGGGGCACTAATCGTCCCAAAGATGGCTGCCATGTAAGAACTCGAGAATCCATTCTCTCCATGCAATCGTTATTTTATTTAGCTTAATAGTCCCTATGTTGATTGAAATCCCATGCCTTGGATCATGGTCATTCTGAATGAGTACTCTCGTACAGAGTACGATATACATAACTCTACAACGATGCCCGTGCGGCTAGGTTGTAGGTCTTACATAGCGTAATGCAACAATCAAGCCTAGCCACAAAATAATCAAGCCTTGACCGTAAAGTATACATGCTGCTTTTACAGAAAAATGGAAGTCAACATGTGTTCATATGCCAATGTTCGGATCGGCTAGTCGATCGCAATGGTTCATGGTTCATACATGAACGTGTCTCATTCAATTCAATAAGACGACTAGTCAGTCTTCTAGTTCCAACTAGGAACGCATGATCAATTATTAGTCAAAGTAACAGTCGAGGTCAATTCGTGACAAGGCATGAAAGTCAAACTAGTATTAAGCATGGTCGAGTCTACAACTAGCATAAAATAGTTGGTAACATATTCTTGAAGCCAAGGAAAAGATCCACAACTTCTATGTTGGGAGTTGGAAGAAATTCTAGCTACAACTCGGTCAATTAGGACATATAACGGTTAGAAATAGGCAAAATAGGCATCATGCGGCCTATTCTGCGACATGCGGCTCATGCGGCTCAACTGCGACACCATATACGGTCGACTGCGACATGCGCCTTATGCGGCTCATCCGCGACATAATATGCGGTTCAACTGCGACATGCGTCTTATGCGGCTCATCCGCGGCACCATATACGGCCAACTGCGACATGCATCTTATGTGGCTCATTCGCGACACCATATGCGGCCAACGGTGACATGCACCTTATGCGGCTCATTCGCGACATCTATACAGCTCAACTGCGACATGCGGCTCATGCGGCCCAACCGCGACATCTATGCGGCTCAACTACGACACGCGGCCTATGCGACCCAACCGCGACATCTATGCAGCTCAATTGAGACATGCGGCTCATACGGCCCAACCGCGACATCTATGCGGCTCAACTGCGACATGCGGCTCATGCGGCTCAACCGCGACATCTATGCGGCTCAACTGCGACATGTGGCCTATGAACATAGAAATGACAAAAAATGCTTTTGGCCATAACTTTCTCAAATTAAGTCGAAATCTAACTTTTCAAAAGCCAAACTTTGGTAGAATTGAATTCTCGACAACATGGAACCATTTATTTTCGAAAACAACAAAGTTTGATAGATCAAAACCACAAAATCCATATGAAAAACTAAAACTTAAAACTTAGATCTACACCCAACCATCCATGGAAATCAAGAACTTCAAGACCTAAACTTGTACAGGAAGAGAAGATAAAAAATATGGATTAAAAATAAATAGGGATGCATGAAATCCTCCATGGTGTGCAAGATGTACTTGCCTCTCCAAATGGGTGGGTGGGAGAGTGATGGAGGATGAAGAAGAAGAAGTAAATATGAGTAATGAAGAGAGAGAAAAGAAAAAGGGGCATATAAATCAAGCCAAGTCAATCTCCACCACCCATTTCTTCCTACAAGATCTAGGCCATCCACTCCTCTTCATGATGAACCAAGCTAAACCAAATTGGTTTAATGAACAGACTAAGCCAAGGGCTAAAGCAAAAGTAGAAAATAAAATACAGGAAAATTAATAAGCGTAAAATTGAAGAATTTAAATACAGAACAAATGCATGATAAATATTAAATAAATACATTCAAGCAGTACACGTATAAAAATACGTATTCTGAAAATGGGGAGTGACATCTCTACTCTCCTTAGAAAAATTCCGTCCTCGGAATTTCAGATCCAAGCAGGACAGAAATGTCAGAGCTAGACTAATCTAATTACAAGCAATTTGAGCAAGCAGCTATTCTACAATATCAAATAGCAAGTAATATATCCATATTTATCAATCTACGACATCAAGTAATTTCTACTCATAGGGTGATAAGCATGAGGAATCAAAACAATTAAGGTACACAGAAAGAAATATACCTTGTGAGTCAAATAGGTGCGGGTACCGTAATCGGATATCATCCTCACGTTCCCACATTGACTCTACTAAGGAGAGATGTCCCCAAGCAACACGGACAAGGCTAATTGTTCGGTTCTTCAGTATCTTCTCCCTTCGGTCCAAAATGGACACAGGCTGTTCCTCGTAAGACAGGTTGGTACCAACAACCAGTTCTGAATGATCGAGGATATGGCTTGGGTCCGATACATACCTACGCAACTGAGATACATGAAACACATCATGTACCTCTCGTAACGAAGGTGGAAGGGACAATCGATAAGCAACATCGTCTACCCTATCGAGGATAACAAATGGGCCCACGTATCGTGGACTCAACTTCCCGCGAACGCCAAATCTAATGACCCTATGGATAGGTGAGATCCGCAAGAACACGTGGTCCCCAACAGAAAATTCTAGCGGCCTACGATGCTGGTCCGCCCAATGACGATGTCGATCTTGTGCAACTCGAAGTCGCTCTCTAATTCCCTTAATCACTTCAACTGTCTGAACAATCATTTCTGGGCCTAGCATCTTTCTCTCTCCGATATCATCCCATGCCAGTGGCGACCTACACTTCTTACCATATAGTGCTTCGAATGGTGCCATCTGGATACTAGCTTGATAACTGTTGTTAAATGAGAACTCGACTAAGTGCAAGTGACTCTCCCAAGATCCTCCAAAATCTAGGGTGCAAGCTCGTAACATATCTTCCAAAGTCTGAATTGTTCTTTCTGATTGTCCGTCCGTCTGTGGGTGGTAAGCCGTGCTAAATCTCAACTTGGTATCCAGACTATGATGTAGACTCTTCCAGAAATGTAATATAAAATGGGTATCTCTGTCTGACACAATACTGACAGGGACCCCATGCTGCCTGACTATTTGCTGCATGTACAACTCTGCCAACTTTTTTGTAGATTACCCCACTCTAAAAGGAAGAAAATATGCCTCCTTCGTAATCCGATCTACTATCACCCGAATAGCATCCTTACCGCTTGGTGATCTCGGTAAACCGGTCACAAAGTCCATTGTAATATGTTTCCATTCTGGGATAGGAAGCGGTTGCAATAATCCAGCTGGCCTCTGTTGCTCTGCCTTCACTTGCTGATATATCAAGCAACGGGAAACGAATCTAGCTATCTCCCTCTTCATTCCGTTCCACCAGAAGTGCTGCTTGATATCCTTGTACATTTTGGTCCCTCCAGGGTGTATAGAATACTGAGAACTGTAGGCTTCTGTCATAACCTCCTGTCTGATATCTCTACTAGGCACACATAGGCCTGATCCAAACCTAAGTGTACCATCTTCGTAAATTTTCATCTCCTTTCTGAGTCCTGACTCACATTCTGTCCTAAACTTCTGAATTCTTGGGTCCTGGGCCTGAGTTGCCTTGATCCTGTTTACCAAGTCAGATTGAACTCGTATACTTGCCAGAATTCCTACATCACTAGGAAGTATAACCTCGATGCCCATCTCCTGAAGGTCTTCTAAGATATATTTTATGATGTCAACATAAATGTACTGCCTCACCTGCTAAGAGCATCTGCTACCACGTTAGCCTTGCCTGGATGATACTGAAGCTCCACGTCGTAATCCTTGATCAACTCTAACCACCTTCTCTGTCTCATATTCAGTTCCTTCTGAGTAAAGATGTACTTCAGACTTTTGTGGTCCGTGTACATGTCCACTCGATCACCGTACAAGTAATGCCTCCATAGCTTCAAAGCAAATACTACTGCCGCCAACTCCAAGTCATGAGTTGGATAATTCTTCTCGTGGTCTCTAAGTTGCCTAGATGCATACGCTATCACCTTCCTATGCTGCATGAGGACACACCCAAGTCCCTTTCCTAACGCGTCACAATAAACAGTAAAACCTCCGGGTCCAACTGGCAATGTAAGAATAGGTGCTGATATCAATTTCTGCTTCAAATTCTCAAATGAATCTTGGCATTCTGTCGACCAGACGAATGGCACATCCTTCCGTGTCAAACGGGTTATGGGTGCTGAAAGTCTTGCAAAGTCTGATATAAACTTTCTGTAATATCCTGCAAATCCTAAGAAACTACGCACATCAGCTACGGTCTTAGGTACTGGCCAACTCTCTATTGCTTCTACCTTCTTGGGATCCACTGCTACTCCAGCCCCTGATATGATGTGCCCCAAGAATGAAATTCGATCCGTCCAAAACTCACACTTGCTGAGCTTGGCGTACAACCGGTTCTCTCTCAGAACCTGCAACACTTTCCTGAGGTAATCTTCATGCTCTTCTTCACTAGCTGAGTATACTAAAATGTCATCGAGGAACACAACGACAAATTGGTCTAAGTATGGCATAAAGATGCGGTTCATTAAATTCATAAATATTGCTGGAGCATTAGTTAAACCAAACGGCATAACTAGGAATTCGTAATGCCCGTGCTTCGACCTGAATGCTGTCTTGGGAATGTCTTCTTCTCGAACTCTAACTTGATGATACCCTGACCGAAGATCTATCTTGGAGAAAACTCTTGCTCTGCTCAACTGATCAAACAAGTCGTCGATCCTTGGTAGTGGGTACTTGTTCTTTACTGTCACCGCGTTGAACTTTCTGTAGTCAATGCACAATCTTGATGACCTATCCTTCTTCCCCACAAGTACTACTGGTGCTGCCTATGGTGATTCGCTGTCTCGAATAAACTTCTTCGCCTTCAGTTCCTCTACGTGCTGATACACCTTGGCCTGCTCGGAATCTGCCATTATGTAAATTCGATCTGATATCGGTTTAGTTTCAGGTGCCAATTCTATACTGAACTCAATATCCCTAACCAGGGGTAAACCTGGAAGTTCCTCGGGAAACACGTCAATAAACTCTTCAACTATCTTTGGGACTTGAATTTCCTCCATTGTCGCTACTATTCCTTCTTTTTGTTGAGTTGCCTCTGATCTAACTAAGGTAAACTGCTCCATGCCTTGAATATTAAAAGATACACTCCCTCTACGGTAATCTATTGTGGCACAACTGTCTTTCAGCCAGTCCATGCCTAAGATGACGTCAAAATTCTTCATAGGAAATTCTATCAACCTGACGGGTAAGGAACGCCCGTACACTACAATACTACACGCTAGAATAACTCTACTAACTCCTACGAGCCCATTACCAGTGAGTATATTCAACCTCCCTGGTAATGCCTCAAATTCTATTCCTAGTCGTGTCGCAAATTGTACAGATATAAATGAGTGTGATGCTCCCGAATCAAACAATGCTACTGCGGGATATGAGGCGACGAGAATGTTACCTGCCACTACATCTCCTGATGCCAATGTCTCTTCCAAGGATAGATTGAATGCCTGCCCTCGGCCTCCTTATTGGTTCCCATGCTGCGGCCTAGCCTGGTGCTGCTGTTGGCCCCTGCCTTGGTGATGCTGGGGTGGTCTATGTTGTTTTTGTTGCATCGGCGGGCCCTGCTGCCGAAACATCTGAGCCTGCGATATCAACGGACGTTGTGCCAACGATCTCACTCCACCGCTGGTCCTCGATACTGGCCTGCCCCTGGTGCTGGCAGAGCAGAAAATTGTTGTACTGGTCCTCCCGACCTCGAATTCATAGGACAGGTGGAAACCCGATGATCTGGACTTCCACATATCAAACACTGTCCGTTCAATGTCCGACACACATCTCTAGTGTGCCCTACCTTCCCACAATAAGTACAGCCCATTGGGGGTTGCTGGTTCTTCCTCTGTTGCTGTTGTTGCCTTGTTGGGGGTGCTGGTCCTCGCATCACCATATCGTGGATACGAACGCCAGAAGACGGTATAACTCGGGGCGCTACTCCCCCTCCTCCTTCAATCTGATTGTGAGATCTCTTCTGACCTCCAGTCCTTGCTGTGATCCTCTGAATGGTGATCTCATGCCTTCGGGTTGCCGTCAACACCTCATAAAAAGTCTGGTAGTTGTGCCCCTCTATTAATTGCAAGAGTTCAAGATGAAACCCTTGCTGAAACCTCATAGCCCTCTAGCTCTCTGTTGCTACCATCTCCGGGGCAAACCTACTCAGTCTGCAGAACTCTGCTGCATAAGCATTCACTGTCTTGTTAGTCTGCTTAAAGTTGATAAACTTTTGTTGTAGCTCAAACTGTGCCACAACTCCATAGTACTTCGTCTTGAATCTGACGGTAAAATCGTCCCAAGCAACACGGCATCTGATGCCCACTTCTTCTGATTTTCACCAATCACGTGCGAGGTCCTGAAGTAACAGCTTCACTAGATCCACACGTTCTTCTGTCGGAACCTTAGCCGCTATCAGAATAGCCTCAATATCCTTAAGCCATGCATCTGCTGAAATGGCATCTTCCGTGCCCTCGAAACGATGGGGGTTGTACTTGTAAAATCTGGTTGAGGCTCTTGAATCTGTCCTCACCCCTCTTTCCAAAGCTGTCTGCAATTCTTGGTTGAGTAGTACATTCTGCTCTTGCAACTGAGCGTGCATGCGTTGCTGGGCCAACATCTGATATTGCTTAGTGGCCATCATCCCTCTCATGATCTCTAGAAGGGCTGGTGCGTCCACTTCTACAGGGGTGGGTAGAACTATTGGTGGTGTTGGAACCTCCGGATACTGCGCTCCAGCTGCTGGTTCCACTATCACTTCTTCTTAGATAGTCTCTTGAGGTAGTACTGGCCCTTATTGCTGACCAACATGGTCAGGTTGTCCGTGTTGCCCTTGTTGTTGTTGTCCAGTCCTGGCAGATACGGACGAAGTACCCCTAAGAAAAGGGACAAGAGAACAATCAAACGATCGGACAGGAAAGATCAATAAAGTCAAAGGATACCGGAATGTCAAGCTAGAGTCGAGAGTAACGAATCATGAGATCAAGGGAGAACATGTATGATTGAGACATCCTATAAATTAAAACACCCCACAAGTCTGAAATCAGACCTGCATGGGCCACCACTAAAACCTTATCACGTCCCAGAACCGGAATACCGGAGAGCGGGGGAATGACTCAGCCAGCTACGTATTACAGGTAGAAGAATACCGTAAAATACGATCAATGTTGTCTAAAAGACGAGGGGGTGCATACTACATGAAAGTCTTACTAGGGTTACTCAACATCTATTGTCTCAATCATTCAAACAAGAAACAGTAAATAGAGAACATGTAAGATAAAGCAGTAAGGCATCCCAAACGCTTGGTCAAAATGTTCTTGAGATCTGACAATACAAACAAAGCCAGATGATGTAGCAACGTATATACAATTGTTATCAGCTGCAGTCTGACTTAGTTATAATTATACAAAAGTAGGTACAAGACAATCCGACTAACATGTCGGTGCCAAACGGTAAAAGTGAAGTAAATAGTAAAAATGAGCAGGGAAGTAAGGGACCCACTCGTGTCCTCCGGCGATCATTCCTCTAGTATTGACCATCTTGGAGGTGGAAGTAAGCTGAGTCCTCGGGAACTGGCTCTAAATCTGGCCATGCAAAACCAGAGAGGTTAGACCTCTAATAGCAAGTACCGCAAGGAAGCACGACATGAGGAATTAGAACCAGAAATAAGAGTAAGAATATGATAAAAATGTCTCTGCTTGCTACTGGGGTTCGCACAACATCACGACACTTCAAGCCAACTTTCCAACCAAACAAGGACAGAAGATGACCCGTCATGTCCCGACGTTCTGCTCATCTCAGTAGTTAACAGTATAGGCACAGTACACAAACAAATTAATTTAAACGGCCATGTAACTACTACGGCTTGCTACTGTAAGTTCCAAGTTGTATTAGAATTATGCAATAAGGGATTCCTCAGTTCTTACAATGTACAAGCAAGGCTAGTCTACCCAATAATCAATTGCGCCAATCATGAATTAGACGAGTCCCAGCGGGATGCCCGCCATCAGTATATATAACAATATAGGCAGATACCACTCCCTGCTCGTGTGGCAGATTTGCAGTATCTGTGGGAACCAGCCGGCATATCGGGGCACTAATCGTCCCAAAGATGGCTGCCATGTAAGAACTCGAGAATCCATTCTCTCCATGCAATCGTTATTTTATTTAGCTTAATAGTCCCTATGTTGATTGAAATCCCATGTCGTGGATCATGGTCATTCTGAATGAGTACTCTCGTACAGAGTACGATATGCATAACTCTACAACGATGCCCGTGCGGCTAGGTTGTAGGTCTTACATAGCGTAATACAACAATCAAGCCTACCCACGGAATAATCATGCCTTGACCATAAAGTACACATGCTGCTTTTGCAGAAAAATAGAAGTCAACATGTGTTCATATGCCAATGTTCGGATCGGCTAGTCGATCGTAATGGTTCATGGTTCATACATGAACGTGTCTCATTCAATTCAATAAGACGACCAGTCTTCTAGTTCCAACTAGGAACGTATGATCAATCATTAGTCAAAGTAACAGTCGGGATCAATTCGTGACAATGCATGAAAGTCAAACTAGTATTAAGCATGGTCGAGTCTACAACTAGCATAAAATAGTTGGTAACATATTCTTGAAGCCAAGGAAAAGATCCACAACTTCCATATTGGGAGTTAGAAAAAATTCTAGCTACAACTCGATCAATTAGGACATATAACAGTTAGAAATAGCCAAAATAGGCATCATGCGGCCTATTCTGTGACATGCGGCTCATGCGGCTCAACGCGATACCATATGCGGCCAACTGTGACATGCGCCTTATGCGGCTCATCCGCGACACCATATGTGGCTCAACTGCGACATGCGCCTTATGCGGCTCATCTGCGACACCATATGCGGCCAACTGCGACATGCGTCTTATGCGGCTCATTCGCGACACCATATGCGGCCAACTGCGACATGCACCTTTTGCGGCTCATTCGCGACATCTATACGGTTCAACTGCGACATGCGTCTCATGCGGCCCAACCGCGACATCTATGCGGCTCAACTGCGACATACGGCCTATGTGGCCCAACCGCGACATCTATGCGGCTCAACTACGACATGCGGCTCATGCGGCCCAACCGCGACATCTATGCGGCTCAACTACGACATGCGGCTCATGCGGCCCAATCGCGACATCTATGCGGGTCAACTGCGACATACGGCCTATGAACATAAATGACCAAAAATGCTTTTGGCCATAACTTTCTCAAATTAAGTCGAATCTAACTTTTCAAAAGCCAAACTTTGGTAGAATTGAATTCTCTACAACATGGAACCAATTATTTTCGAAAGCAACAAAGTTTGATAGATCAAAACCACAAAATCCATACAAGAAACCAAAACTTAAAACTTAGATCTACACCCAACCATCCATGAAAATCATGAACTTCAAGACCTAAACTTGTAGAGGAAGAGAAGATAAACAACATCGACTAAAAATAAATAGGGATGCATGAAATCCCTCATGGTGTGCAAGATGTACTTGCCTCTCCAAATGGGTGGGTGGGAGAGTAATGGAGGATGAAGAAGAAGAAATGTGAGTAATGAAGAGAGAGAAAAGAAAAAGGGGCATAAATATCAAGCCAAGTCAATCTCCACCACCCATTCCTTCCTACAAGATCTAGGCCATCCACTCCTCTTCATGATGAACCAAGCTAAACCAAATTGGTTTAATGAACAGACTAAGCCAAGGGCTAAAGCAAAAGCAGAAAATAAAATACAGGAAAATTAATAAGCGCAAAATTGAAGAATTTAAATACAGAAAAAATGCATGATAAATATTAAATAAATACATTCAAGTAGTAGACGTATAAAAATACGTATTCTGGGAATAGTGAGTGACACCGGGCCAGCGCCAGGGAGTTCCGGACAGAGACGCGGCCTCCGAATCCTGCCATCTCGACGTAGGCGTGCAGGCACCAGGCCAGCGCCAGGAACCCGAACCCGGCGGAGGCGGACACGGCAAAGACCACGGTAGCGGCGTTCGGGGCGGCGTGGAGCCTCATGGAGGCGAAGACGCGCGTCCGAGGGCGGCGAGGCCCTAGACGGCAGCGGTCCAGGAGACGACGTCCCTGTGCGGCATTAGGTCGAACACCCGCAGGACGTAGTCGGCGGAGCCGTGTCGGGAGTAGGCGGTGAGCAGGACGGTCTGCACGAAGGGGTCACGTGGACCGACCTGGTGGCGGCGGCGACGACGATGGTGTTGAGCAAGGAAGAGAAGGTGTGGGAGTCGAGAGGGACGCGACGGCGGAGCATTTGGGGGTAGATGGAGAGTGGGTCGGCGGAGATGGCGATGACGGTGTTGAAGGAGAAGAGGTTGGGGTTGGTCATGGCGGAGAAGAGGGAGGCGACGAAGGAAGGGTCGGCATCGACGGCATGGTGGAGGAGGCTGCTTGCGACGAAAGGGTTGCGAAAGAGGCCGATGACGACAGCGTGGACGAGGATGGAGCGGAGGCGGCGGAGAGAGGGGCGATACAAGAGGAGCTGGGGGTGGGGGTGCCGTTGGAACAACCGGTTGCTCCGCACCCAACATGGGACCTCCTCCTCTCTTATAGAGGGAGGAAAATTTTGTCTTTTCATCATCGTTGAACCAAAGTACATGGATCGGACCAAAAACCTCCTGAACTTTATATTATAGATATATGATTTGACTGAATTAATTAATAACTATACTTAAATCAGCGGCTCTAACACGATTCTCGCCAAGAAATTTAAAGACAAATTCGCCACTATAGGTGGTCCAAAATTTGAATCTATCTATTAGTTTGCCTCGTCAGCCGGCTGCCTTGTTCCAGCTACGTTTCATGTTTACGTTAAACTATACATAAATTATAAGAATGAGTGGACATCGACATATTCAACTGCTTAATTAATGAATGCTCTATTTGGCATGGCGACGGTTGATACTTAATTAAGATTGTATGATCATGCATGTGTCAGTCGTATAATGCGTAGTCCCAGATTTTCTCACCTGCTAGTCTATGGGTTCATGTTTTAGACCAATTTTCTGGTTCAGGGTTGGGTACACCGTACGTATGACCCTCTTCCATAGTCGACGGGGGTGGTGTTGAGCAAAGAAGAGAATGTGTGGGAGTCGGGAGGGACACGACGGTGGAGCATTTGGGAGTAGATGGAGAGTGGGTCGGCGGATATGGCGATGTCGGTGTTGAAGGAGAAGGGGTTAGGGTTGGTCATGGCGGAGAAGAGGGAGGCGGCGAAGGAAGGGTCGGCGTCGGCGGCGCGGTGGAGGAGGCTGCTTGCGACGAAGGGGTTGCGGAAGAGGCCGGCGACGACGGTGTGAGCGAGGATGGAGCGGAGGCGGCGGAGGGAGGGGCGGTGCAGGATGAGCTGGAGACGGAGGTGCCGTTGGAACAACCGGTTGCTCCGTACCCAACATGGGGCCTCCTCCTCTCTTATAGCGGGAGTTCCTTTCATCATCGTTGAACCAAAACACCCCATTGTGCTTTATACACACACACACACACATATATATATATATATATATATATATATATATATATATATATATATATATATATTTGAGATGTCCGACAATACGTAGAGTTTTTGTATACGCTACATTATATGTCTTTTGTGTTTACTGTCTTCAACTTCTACCATTTTTATAAATGAAAAAAATAATATATTTTTATGACTCGATCTACTGATCTTTCGACATCCAACTACAATCTTACTCCTTCCTTTGGTAACCACAATGGTCACCAGAGTTCGGAAATTGAATGACCTAAAATGACTGCAGTGCAGAACAGTGGGGAGAGGTGAGAGCGTGAGTGGAAGAGGAAGGAGAGTATGATGGAATGGATGTCATGATAGCTTGTTCGGTAGGACGGCCGAGTGGACTCATTGAAAGCATATGGATAATAGATCGATCGATGGCGCTCTGGAAGGATTCGAGAACCTCATGATTCCACTGCAACAAGTGGAAGGGAATATATAATGATTCAATGACTGGGACTATATCGAAAGTATTGACCCCTGTGAAATTATAAATCGCTGCAGTAGTTCTTGTGACTTGATCTCGACCGAGAGATTCTAGTGTTGGTTATACCGGGAGCAATTATTGGGAGCGTTCCTGATCGATTGATGAACGATAGTAGTGACTGCAACAGTATCTATACTGCACGGCATGAGCATGCCCATGGGACGATATCAATATGATGACATTCAAACATGATCTATTCTTGTGATATTTCAAAGTATATGTGTCATGTCTAACAAGTATTTGGTAGAAATATATTGTCAAAGTGTACGTACTATCTAGAACAGAAAAATGACGCTGCTATTTTGCTCGCAGTCTGTAAACTGTGACCCCAGGTCACGTCTCGCTACATGGATTCTAGTGACAGGTCCAAACAAATAGGTGGGGACAATGTGATTCGGTCACGTGTCCTACGGTCACAGTCCGCAGTCAAATACCGCGGACAAAATATTATTTTTCTAGAAAAAAAAATAGAATAGCCTGGAATCAAGGAAAAGAAGAGAGGAAGAGGATACTCCATACAAGATTTTTATGAAACTTTGAAAAAATACATTAGCAAAACTAGGTTATCATTTCTCTTATATAGGTAAATCTTTCCATAATTAGCAAGACCTGTTTCGAATCAATTATGTTATTTGGCTGCCAAAATATTTGGGTGATGTCATCTCCCATTACGTGGCATCTGACGTGGCAGATGACATAACAGCTGACACATGGCAAATTTTAACCAAAAAATTTAATTACCTAAATTTTTTTAATGTTAATGTTAATATTAATGTTAATGTTAATATTAATGTTAATTTTAATGTTAATATTAATATTAATATTAATATTAATATTAATATTAATATTAATATTAATTTTAATATTAATATTAAAGTTAATGATAATTTTAATGTTAAGGTTAATTTTAATATTAATTATCATGTTAATTTAATATTAATTTATTAATTTATTATTAATTTTAATTTAATATTAATTTTATTGTTAAATTTTGCCATGTCAGCTGCCATATCAACAACCATGTTATCTGTCACATAATGGAAGAAGGTATCTTCCAAATTTTTTGAGAGCCAAATAGCATTTTTGGTTTCGAATTCCTCTTAGAGTTTCTTTCACGTAGTCTTCAAGTGAGCAACTTCAGGGAGTTAAATGAGAATGATATAGTGACATAGTTTATGCAAGTCTATTAGTAGAGCTGAACAAAAGCAAGGCATTGTTGAAAGGTGTGATCCAAGTGCAAAACTAAGAGCATCTCCAACCCTATTGTGAGTTTGAAAAAAATGGTTGCCACATAGGAATGACAACCATTTTTTTCAAAAGTACTTCTCCAATGCAAATGTGAAATAAAGTGTGGAGTTGACATGGCAATGACATGGCAAAGACAATGTGAAGTTGGTTGTCTAGATCTAGACAATGCACTTCACAATGTCTTTATGTCCACATCATCATTTGTGAATAAAAATATTTATAAAAAAGTTGAAGAAGTGGAGGAGTTGCCTTGGAAGTTGGAAAAAATACTTTTTATTGTCTCCTCAATACTTTTGCATTGGAGAGAGTTTTTGTATCTCATTGTCATTTGAGATATAATTTTGCCACATAAACAAGACATTGTCTTGTGGCTCATGCCACATAGGAGCCACCTAAGACTCACAACACTTAACAAGACAATAGGGTTGGAGATGCTCTAAAGAATCACATGAACTCTGAACTATGAGCATTCAAGGAACT
Organism: Iris pallida; assembly: GCA_029216955.1. Lineage (NCBI taxonomy): Eukaryota > Viridiplantae > Streptophyta > Magnoliopsida > Asparagales > Iridaceae > Iris > Iris pallida. Next base: position 1,867,015 of record JANAVB010000599.1, on the reverse strand, counting down.
AGTCTCGTGACAGTAAGTATATGGTTGTGTTTCCAAGGCTATGATAGCATGCATGTGTTTAGTGAGGCTGTGTTTAGTTACTATAGTGGGTAAAAGTATATATTTTGGCATTTTTTGGTGCACTTTTATTAAAGTTTCATACGTGTCTACTTTTAGATGTGATATAAAATAGTTAATAGTCTGCTCTCCTTCAAAATTTGGTGTCACATCCTCATTTTCAAAAAAAAAAAAAAAAATACATTGACAAATATACAACTTCATTGGTTAAGTCATTCTAATTACTTGCTTAGTTTCAAATATATAAAATGATAGAAATATCACTTTCAAGAAAGTAAAAAATATATAACGAAACAAAAATCCTTTAAAAAACATTTAAAAAGGATGAACTTTATAAAATCACTTCTATTTTTTTTTTTTTACTTTACTCCGTTGCTTGCAACCAAACACATTCATGAATATTATTGTTGGTTCAGAAATGATTGAATAAGACCAAATCATATGGCAATTTTTTTGGGGAGAATGAATATGAGTTGAATATACCATGATGTTAGCATGACCTTTTCCTGCTCCAAAGTGTTCCTCCTTAATATCCTCAGTAGGATTCTTGACCTGAGAGCAAGAAGAAGGCAAATACTCTTGGACTGATTCATTTGCTCAATAGCGCTGAAGAGAAGAGTTAGGAATATTAAGAAATATATAATATGTTGCAAATCAAATTACAAGGACATTGTTAGTCAAGTTATTGTTATTTTCAACATATATATCACTAGCAAAATTCAGTATAGAAGTACCAAATTTCTCAGGCAATTAAGACAATTAGGTGTTATTCAATTTGTATTCTAGAAACTATAAATTATAAAATCTAACCGAGACCGAGTCTTGAACTTGGTTCAATGTCCTTAAGACAATATTCATCCTGCACAGGTGATTATGGTTGAATGGCTATTCAACGGAACTACTCCTCTAGTAGCAGCACTTTAAACTGCAAGAATTGGATGAAACGATCATTGTAGTCTCTCTCTCGAACTGAGTACTTGAATCTATATGAATGAGTGAATAAAATACTGACAGGACTGTGCATTTTATAAATGACGAAGAGACACAAAACGTAAACAGACACAAAACGTAAACAGACATATTGTTGGAAGGGACACACAGTTTGGAAAGGACACACTCTTTCAAATAGACACAATATTTGGGAATTATTCATTCACTTAGAATATTTCCAACACAAGGATGGAGCCAAAGAAAATTATGTATCAAGCCTGACACCTCATAGTCGATAGCTGCAAATTTGCAATTAAGATGGGGCCAGGAGCAGTCTTTACTCTATAATAGCGAATGACACATTTGTTGTTATAGGAAATCTCATAGTCAGGACAATTAAGCATGATTCATGCTTAATACTACAGACTAGCTAGCTTGGTAGCCACGACAGCAAGTAAATACCTAAATCATCAGACAGCTGCTACCCCTAGCAATTATCTCTCTTATAAATGACGACAATTTGTGACAGGGACTCACATCCTAAGAGTTGGCAGCCACTGCCGACCGACTTGCTTCGGTCGATCGGAAATTTCTCCAAGAACCCAAAATAGAACTCAAAAAAATATCGCATGCTGGGGGCTAGGGTTTGATGGAGGAGCATAGCTCCTGAAGGGCTAGCTGACAATTCAGTTCAACTTAGCATAACTATTTAGCGATGTCAGGAAGCAAGCGAGCTTCCGATGCCCCTCCGCACCAGATGGAGTTTGCTACCGAGCACCGGCAGCAGTCGACAGATCGAGACAGCCTTCAGAATATGGTAGGCTTCATGGTCCCGTATCATGGTGGTCCTTTGCTCCCATCGACAGCTGATCATCTTCCCTTTGAGAGCTACTCGGCCGTCGACGCTGACAACTTGAAGCCTTGGGGCAGTGAAGAGGTATATATGCATGCATTATATACCAATGATCATATCACTATATATTACTTGAAAGCTATATAATATGGAATTAATGCACTATTGACAGATGGAGACTTTAGATCCCAAAGTTGGCAATGATCAAGATTTACCTGCAGATAGAGATGGATGCAACAGTTCCTGGTAATGTTTTTAAAGATTTCTATATAATTTGCTTCCGAACGCATAAAAACAATACCGAGATTCTGCTTCCAAACGAGAATTGTAAGTGATGACAAGCTGCAGGTGGAAGAACAGTGCCGGCGCGGAGAAAGGAAAGGTGAAGGCGAGGAGGAAGATTAGGGAACCGAGGTTCTGCTTCCAAACGAGAAGCGATGTGGATGTTCTAGATGATGGCTACAAGTGGAGGAAATATGGGCAGAAGATTGTGAAGAATAGCCTCCATCCAAGGTACACGCCATAGTAATTGTGATTCATGCATGAACAAAATAGAAACTTTGGGTCATTGTGCTACTAATGTTAAGATCAAGGTAGGTATATATCTTAATTCTAGATTGTTACCTTGTATTGTATATCATGCATGTATGTGCACTAGCTAGCATATTTTTTGAAGAGTTAGAACTTCTTGTTCTAAGTAATGAATTTAACCTTCCCATATATTTTGTTTGCGTGAAATCTATACATGAATTGATTATAAGATGTTGAGACATTGTCTATGCTTGGTTATAATTAAACTTCATAGAAAAAACTATGATGTGCTCTTAGAACACGGCTTCTTGAGACATTCCCCGTGCCTGGTTCTAAACTTCATATGAGAAACTATTAAATGCTCTTAGAACAAGGCTTATCAAGAAGAAGAGTACTATTCATCCCTCCAAAGTGTTCCTCTAAACTATCCATCTTTATGTGGCAGCTGATATGACAAATTTAAAATTAAAATTAACACTAAAATCAATATTAACATTATATTAGTATTAATATTAATATTAAAAAATTGGATAATTAGATTTTTTTTCAGGTTAAAATTTGTCATATCAGCTGCCATGTTAGATGACACGTAATGTTATTTAACATGTCACATTAGAACAGGGGACAATTTGGAGGGATGAAAGCATTACTCTATTGAGAAATGCATTTGCTTGGTTCTAAATTTCATAGGAGAAATTATTAAGTGCTCTTAATTAGAACACGATTACTACTGTTGATACAGAAACGCAGAAATCTGGTTAGATTTATGAGGTACGATATTGGACCTGATCC